>RQTK01000538.1:10506-18006 GCA_003991915.1 Elysia chlorotica
GGATATGAAAACAATTTTGCAAGGGCCGAAATGCCTGAAGTAATATGTTGGTTTTTATTAAATCTCATTTACCCTATCTAATTTTCACTATTCCTCCTCAAGTATGAATAGTTGTAAAAATAGATTATGTTCATAATCCTGCAGGCTAAATGTTAAAGGCTTCTGCGTCTTAAAAACAGTTCTGCATAAAGTAGGCCTGCACACTGCATGAGTAAATTTGCCTAAAGTCGATTTTCATCCCTCATGTTCTTTTTTTCCAAAATGTTATTATTACTGCACATGCATAACTAATTATTTTATCTTATTAGTCTCAGTTGAGTTTTGTTGAAATAAACTAAACAGTGTTGACTGTAACTTATCAATGGGTTTTTCTCTTGATAAAGCTTTTGTTTCATAAAGAATTGTTACTTACTTGCATTGTGATTATTATTCTAAATTTCTGTCTAAAAATTCCTGAATTTAAAGTGTATTTCAGAACATAAGGGGATCTACCACAAGTCTTTAAGTGTTCATTCCCTTTATCACAGTAGTTCAGTGATAACAGTTTTTTTTCTCGATGTGTATATATACCCTACCAGCAATGTGACCAAGCGGTTCTCCAAAGACACAGCCTATGTCCTCATCTACCGCAAGCCTTTAAGTCTTCATTCCCTTTATTTCAGTAGTTCAGTGATAACAGTTTTTTTCTTGATGTGTATATATACCCTACCAGCAATGTGACCAAGCGGTTCTCCAAAGACACAGCCTATGTCCTCATCTACCGCAAGCTCGACCCGGTGCCGAAGGTGAATTTCAGTAGTTCACTGATAACAGTTTTTTTCTTGATGTGTATATATACCCTACCAGCAATGTGACCAAGCGGTTCTCCAAAGACACAGCCTATGTCCTCATCTACCGCAAGCCTTTAAGTCTTTATTCCCTTTATTTCAGTAGTTCACTGATAACAGTTTTTTTCTCGATGTGTATATATACCCTACCAGCAATGTGACCAAGCGGTTCTCCAAAGACACAGCCTATGTCCTCATCTACCGCAAGCCTTAAAGTCTTCATTCCCTTTATTTCAGTAGTTCAGTGATAACAGTTTTTTTCTCGATGTGTACATATACCCTACCAGCAATGTGACCAAGCGGTTCTCCAAAGACACAGCCTATGTCCTCATCTACCGCAAGCTCGACCCGGTGCCGAAGGTGATCCCTCCAAGCCTGGACCCCGTGCTGAGGCCGGAGCTTCGGGACTTTGTCATCAAGGACAACGAGACTTTCCTCAAAGTGAGTTTTCGCGTGCGTGTGGGGCTCTTAAATACCTTTTACTTCCGTTTTTCTTTCTTAAGCTCATTGGAATAATTATCAGTGATTCTGCAAGCAATATCATGAAATCAAACTATTCTAGGGGAAATTGTTCAAAAATTCCTTTTGTTTTAGAAAAATTCTTTTGCCGATTTGAAAATTTGAGTGTTCTCTCTTTCAACACCAGGCATTTCTCTATTTCACTATTGAATTATCTTTTGGGGCTATTTCATATATATAATTGTGTAATGTAAGAAGGTGTTTGAAATTAACTATTTACATTAACTTATAATTTGTATATTTAAATAGTATATGAGATTAGGCAGCGGATTTGAAGTTAATAAATGAAAATATGAAGCATTTACAAAAGCAATCTACTCTCACGAGACAAAGTTCAACACTTGATTGCAGGTTACATTGCGAATGTAAGTGAAATCTTTAAGATTTGAGGGTTGTTCTAAAATGAACGAAGAAAAATTAAACTTGAAAGCTTGAATCATACATGTCCATAGGATAGAAAAATCTAGCATGAACTGGTCTTAACGAAGAATCCACCAGTTGTAACCAATTTTAATGTGGCCAGCTGAGTAAGGAGTCTAGGTCTCCCCACACTGTCTCTTTATGGCAGCACATAAAATTTCCAGACGTTAGTATTGGGATCTGTCCACAATTTAACCTATATAATGCTGAAGTTGGAGGTTAACAAACCAACCCTGTAACCCTGGAACCGATTTTTCCTCTTTTCCCACAGGAACAGGAAATGGAGGCTCAAGCAAAGAAGGAGCAGAGACGGCGATCGTCCTCCGTTAACTCTGCCAAGTTTAACAACTGGAACAACAAGGACAATGATGACGACGATGATGACAGTTACCGAGGTCCGGGCTGTAACCTTGGGATGGGTGGAGGTCATGACACGTCAGGCTCAAGATTTGTGTTTTAACGGCTGACCCCCAACACAGGTGTTGAAGTAGCTGGAATCCATATGGTCAATGGTCATTGGGGTTGTGTTTTATCGAAGGGGTCTCGATAGATTATTATTACTATATCCAAGATACACAGCTGTGGGTTTCTTTACTTCACATACGTTATAAACTGACTTGCTTGCCGTCCGTTCTGTGATGGATTTATTTATAAGTATAGTGTTTATTTCACCAGGGTAACTTGAAAGTAACTGTCTCAGAGTGGAGCTAGTGGAGCTCTATTCTTAAGTTTGAAGTCTCGTAGGTTTCCTAAGGGGGATCCTATATATACTGGAAACTTTTGCTTGAAAGTAATGGACACTCTTGTGGTATAGAATAACCTACTATTCCTTGTGTGCGCACTTTTTTTGGACAATTAAAAAATGTATAAAAGGTTAAAGCTTTGGTATTTATTATATTGAAATGGAAGCTGTGTAAAACAATGCAAAGAGATGCCAGTAAAAAAGCATATCAATGCATACAACATGTGTGTAGCGTGATTGGAAAATGTAACTTATAACCATCTATTGAGATATAGCCTATATACTATAATATAGTGCTGATGTTGGACATTAAAATAACCCATCAATTGAGAAAGGCTGCAATTTTTCTCATAATATGTTTTCATGCCCGAGATATTACATTTTATGAGATGTATCCTATGTAAAGTTAGGATGTATTAGTTTACACAAACAACAGACCAAATTGCTTATATTTGTTTTGTGTGCCTTGGCATTTTCTTCAAGATTGAATTTTTGCTGTTGAAAGTAGAGAAAATGGCCGGTCTGAAAAAAACCTTTTCCACCCACATAATTGTTTCTTTTTCTTAGAAATCGGAATCAGATGTAATGTTTTTATGATGCATGACTGTGTGCCTTTTGTGAGTGTGGATGAAAATTAAAAAAAAAAATTACAAGAGATATGCTTTGTATGTACCAAACTTTTGTAAGAAGTTGGATTGTATTCTAAACTGAAAGTAAGAAAAAAAGTTTATCCGATTTCCTCTGCCATCAACTAAAGTCATACAATGCAATGCACACTGTTTATCCGAGATGCAAATACCAAGAACATGAAACTCATAAGCTTTTTTTCCTGTTTTCATTGTGTAATGGCGTTCAATTTGAAGAAAAATCGTTATTTCAGATTATATATATATATAAAAAAAGAAATGAACAATATTGTATATGATATATTTTGAAGGGAATATAACTTACAGTTACACAGCTTTCTCGTGAATGTCTGGTGCATGATAAATTGTATCACATGGCATATAATGACAACATATTTTTTATTGGGTTTCAGATGTTGCAAGGCTGAATATAATATAGCATGATACCGGATGAGTGATAGAATTACATAAAAATTGCAAAAATAGAAAGACTTTGTATGTTCCATTAACACATTGCAGACTACCTATATGCGCAGATATATTAGATATGAAAGAAAATTGTAAGTGAATTATAACTATACTTGCCACAGTCTTCCTTTATCATACTTGCATACTTGTTCTATATCTAAGAGAGACATTCACTTTCAGTTTCATTTCCATGTGCGATAATCATTTTGGATTATGTATTTTTTATGTCTTGCATTAAATATTGTTTACATACACATGAGTCAAAATTGCTTAAAGACAATTTTAACAGACTCCCACTGTTGCTGGTTACACTTCGAATTTGTATATGCTTTGATCGTCTATGCTATTACTAAAGCGATAAATATTTGCGTTATGAAAGCTATGGATGCAGACTATTATTATTTACACATACACTAAATACTGTTGTCTATATGAGGTTCAAATTGAACATTGGCCAAGAAAAGAACAGCAAAAAAAATTTGGCCTTTCAAACCTTAAGTAAAGATTCTAGACCCACATAGAGTCATGGATGTGATTTTTATGTATTTACTGTAAGGTAGGCTTGATCTTTGTGAGCTATGTATAGGTGGTGAGAAATTTACATAGACTTACTATGCACTGGATTTCTTGAATAGATGTAATTTTGAAATTCGAGTAGTTATGATAAAATTTGGCACCAGGTTATATGTGGCCTGTCGGACTCATTGTTTCATTGACTCATTGTCTTGTTGTATACAAAAAACGGAACAACCAGATCATTTTTAGTTATCCTTGTACTTCAAGAATCAGAAAAGGCTATTCAAAAGTTTATAGCCCACCCATTGATGAATTGGTTCACTTCAATATTGTATTGAACATGGTTTGACTTCAGATTGAAATAGTTGCTTAACGTCCAAGGTTTGCACTATATAGTCTATGTTGTGGACGGATCCCACAATAAACGTCTGACAATATTAAGCGCTGCCACACAGAAATAAAGTGGGGAGGTCTGGACACCTGTCACAGCCGGTCACATTTGAGCCAGTTCGTTTTGAACATAGGATCACCTACTACTTTCAGCTTGGTATATGCATGTAATTAGAAGAAAGAAAGTTTATACAACAGCGCCTCAAGATGGGACAGTATTGTAGTTTTTAACCATGCCAATTTCGAACTTCTTAGCAACATATTAAACTTGTGTCTCAGGTTTAATGCAGACCTTACTTTTGTATTTAAAAAAAAATAGAATAACATCTGCAAAAGTTGCTCGCTATTCAAAAGTGAATGTGTAACCAGCAAATTTTACCAAGATGAGTGTAAACATTGAGATTTGCTTAGTTTGGTAGTACAGGACAAGAATGGAGATGTCTTATCTGGCAACCGCCATATTGCCACAGGAGATCAGCTTGACACTAGATGATATTGCAAGAGAGATCAACATATTTTGAGAATATAATTTAAGTATGCACAATTTTTGTGGTGGATAACTTTGTTATCGCTCGTATCAGACTTTTTTGTTTTCTTTCAGTATACAGGACTCTTTAACAAAATTGAAAAAAAATGAGTGTGCGATATATTTTATATGTAATAAATGCAAATGATATTTATTAAACGGCTCATCCAATTTATTTATTACATTGAAATGAATGAAAAACAAATATTTGTTGGTGTTTTAACATCTTGCTTCAATAAAATAATTAAAGAAATTAAACCTTATCCAAAAATCTTTTCACCACTGTGATTTTCTTTCTTCTTCTTTTTTGTGTTTGTGTTGTTTTTGTTATGCTTCAGTAGCCTTCAGCACGTGTTATTCTTTAAGTGGTAATAGTAAATTAAAAATATGACATGACTTTATCAGTCGCTGTTTTGAAATATAAAATTCCACAAACGAATTTGCATTTTGGGGTAATATGTTGATTGCAAGCATATCACCACCTGACTTCAGGTATAATTTACAGCCATACTCTAATGGATAGGCATGATGTAGAGCAAATAATAAGTATAACCATTTAAGATGTTGTCACCTTAGTTTTAAAATGTTTTGTTTTTTGTGTTTTTTTTTTTACAGAAATGAGATTATGTAATTCTACATCAATATTTTTGAATTAAGAGAAAACATTTACTTGTAAAGAAAAGATAACATTATTGGTTTTGATATACCTGTACCATAATCGACCTTGGCATTCAAATAAATGTATATTTAAAGATTCACAACAAACTTTCTACATCCCTCTCTGTCTGTCTGTCTCTCTCTGTCTCTCTGTCTCTCTCTCTCTCTCTCTCTCTCTCTCTCTCTCTCTCTCTCTCTGTAGTCAATGGACTATGAATAAAAAAAAAAAGAAACGAGACAAGGGAGATAATAATCAACAAGTGGACTATTGCAAGCAGAGTAATAAAAAAAGGATTATGCCCCTTGCACTACAAATTCAAAGGGAAACAGCTCTGTGTACAGCGAGACAATCAAAAAAAAAAATAAAACAAAATGCAGCTCTGACCCTCCGCCATACAGGCACTTTCAGGATAGCCAACCTACTGACACCTCATTGACGATGTACCTAAAATCTGTACCTCTGTGGAAATTGTCCTGATTATACAACACCCGAGATGTTGGTATGCGCCGTACTACTTTATCTAATGCATTTTTTAAGTTCATCAGATGAAACTGGATAGCTCAGAGGATATTATGACAAACAACAAACTACGCTGTGTCAAATCACGTTTAGCTCACTAGGCAGGAGTATCTTAGGATAGAAGGTCGATGTTGGTCTGGTACACGCACATCTTATATACGCCTGCCTACTGTTCATTTTCTTTCTTTAAACTTTTTTCTTTTGCCAATCGTAATTTTACCTGTGTGAAATTTTTTCCATCTCGCCGCCTCTCACTCCTACTCTCTCTTGTTCGCTCTTTCCCTCCTCTTTTTCTTCACGTATTTGGGGACATTTAAAGAGTCTCAATAATTGAAATGCAAGAATCATTTAAAGTCAGTCGTAATTCCTCGATGTGTGTGTGTGTGTGTGTGTGTGTGTGTGTACAACAACAACAACAAACACCTTAAAATACTCAATGTGACTATACCCTACCCCACGAGTTTTCCTCCGCCCGTGTCCTTGTCTTTTCACCTTCGAGGAAAGTTTCATTCATCTAAGCCAATAATTATGATTCTAACCCACACCAAACCTTCTATTAAAACCAATGGTAAAATCAATAAAGCACTTTTGGTAAAATCAGTAAATATATTTTTTTCTAATTAATTTTTCACCGACATATGCAAGAATATAATCTGTAAGTACGTGCAGTTTCTCTTCAAGGGCTTTATCTAGGTTTTTTTCCTCCTTTAAAAAAAAAACAAACTTTGATACTTTTAAGCAAGAACAGCTGGTCACTAATGAAGCTGTCAACGTTGATGCCTCTAATCAATGTGGATACATGAACGCATGGCTATATATCGACAGCTAAACTGGGGGTGTGTCACTTCTCATCCGCCTATTGTATAACTTCTTAGTCACTTTCAGTGCAAAAAGCTTATAGTGGTATATATTGGGGGGCGCGGTGTCCCTGGGGTAGAACATCGGCTTCCGACGCAAAAGGTTCGAGTCGAGCCCTGGCGATTGCGCTCCTTACTGGTTGGGTCGGTGTCAGTTTAATGTGACCGGTTCAGACAGGAGTCATGGTATCCTCGCCCTGTCTCATGTTTGGCAGCACATAAAATTGTCAGACGTCAGTCTTGGGACCCATCCACAATATATCTGATATAGTGATGATGTTGGGCGTTAAACCAACTCAACAACAACAGCGGTATATACTAAAATAGATAATAGAGCCAAGAAAGCTCTGACTTAGGAAAGAGGGCAATGGTTAGCTCAGTTGATGGGCAAACAGGAGGTCCGAGTTCGATCTTAGCTGGTAGGCGTTCTTA
>RQTK01000538.1:23006-35659 GCA_003991915.1 Elysia chlorotica
GCTGGGTTGTCGCGGTGACTTCGAGGTTTGCGTTGGAGCAGCCCAGCTCACCACACCGAAATGTAGGCCTACGTTTGGAGGGATCTGCTTGCGTCTGAAAATAGCTAATTGTGTATTTCTCTGTCTGTCTGTCTGTCTGTCTGTCTGTCTGTCTGTCTGTCTGTCTGTCAGTCTGTCTGTCTGTCTGTCTGTCTCTCTGTCTCTATCTCTCTCTCTCTCTCTCTCTCTTTCTCTCTCTCTCCTTTTTCTCTCTCTCTCTGTCTCTCTCTCTCCATCCCCCTCTCGCTTACACACACGCACATAATATTCCCTTTCCCTGACTGTTTTTCTTTTTGTTTGTTCCTGCATCTATTTGTCTATTTGTTTATCTCTCTCTCAAGATGAAGATCACGAATAAGAAACCAGGCCCGCGGTAAATATTTGAGCGACTTCCCAGCCACCACCCTCTTAAAAAAAAATAAAATATAAACATGACTGTCTCTTTCTGGTCTTTGTGATGCAACTGCCGCCCACCCCCACCTTTTTTTTTCTACCACTTCTGCAACTTTCTCTAGTCAAGCTGACTGTGAAGAGCATGAGAAAGAGACACGGCTTTTTCGTATACAATATAAACTATCAATATTTGGGATAACTCATCCCCTTTACGGAAAAAAGTACACAAAATCAATTAAAAAAAACTCTGCCACTTTCGGATGGTGCTAATGATTTTACCCCTCCCACACATTTCTCCATCTTCCCAAAACTTCTTGGGGGAACTGACTTTTAACTGGTGGCCCAGGCTTTTTTTATACTTAATATATTTGAACAGCCCCTCCCTATCTCCCTCCTGCAATGCTTATTACTACATCCCCCCTTCCCCCCACCCAAAAAAAGATCACACACACTATAATCAAATCAATCAGACTTGCTTATTACTTTTGGTCATCCCCTCCCCCCCCCTCCCCCATACACACCACCAACCCCACTTTACCTCTTCCGCTCCCCTCCCCCTCCTATCGTTCTCCAGCCAAACTTACCTGTAAGAAGGTCACCGTAAAGAGCACGAAGAAGCGACCGGGTCAGACGCGGGTCACGGACTCCAAGGGCGAGGCGGCTGACCTTGAAAGCGTGACCTTGATCCGGCAGATCTCCTCCAGCGTGCCGTGCAAAGAGTGGGTCAACTACTTCGTGTTCGGTTCCATCATCATCACCAAGCAAGGCTGCCAGGCTTGCTTCAGGGTCTGCTACAAGGATGGCGTGGTCACCACAACACCGGCACCCCTGAATACCACACCGCTCCCAGGTCGGTTTTGTTGGTTTATTGGTCGATTGGTAAGTTGGTTAGTTGGTTAGTTGGTTAGTTGGTTAGTTTCATAGTCCTTCACAAGCTGAATACCACTCCGCTTCCAGGTTAGTTTTGTTGGTTTATTGGTCGATTGGTTAGTCGGTTAGTTGTTTAGTTTCATAGTCCTTAAACAGGCTGATTACCACACCGCTCTCAGGTCGGTTTTGGTTTGATTGGTTGGTGGGTTAGTTTCATAGTCCCTCACAGGCTGAATTCCCATGCAAATGAGGCAATTTAAGCCAATCTTCGGCTTGATTTGGCGACAGTGTGGCATTTGGGTCTAATTTGGAAACGGTAGGTCCGGGTTCAAGCCTCGCTCTGGTAAGCAAATGTGGCAATTTAAGCCAGTCTTGGGCCTGATTTGACCATAGTGTGGCATTTGGGCTCAATCTGGGAATTGTAGGTCCGGGTTCAAGCCCTGCTCTGGTGGGCACGTTATTTCGGTGTCCCTAGAATGTTACCGGCCAAGAACTGGGTATCCCGCTATGGGTATTCGATTGCGATATAGTTTAATTACTGACGTCGGGCGTTAAACTTTTCGCTCCGAAACCACTATTTTAGAATAATTCAGTTTACTAAGGTACTTCCTTTTAGATTAATAATTATTTCAGGTAGCGCGTCATCAAAAGGTTAAGAGACAACCTTTACATTAACTATCTGCAGAAAACTGTAAACGATACAAGGTTTTGAAACCGACCAGGAAACTCGTCCGGGACTCAAACAACCGTCCAGTGAGAGTGACCAGGGTGGTGTTGGTCAGGGAGTTCTCCAAAGAAGTCTGCCGCGAGGGGGTCAACTACTTCTTCAGGAAATCACTGTTTGTCGCCCATGGGGGCTGCAAGGGCATCTTCAAAGTTTTCTACGCTGAAGTGACGACCCCAGCACCTCTGACAACAACGGAAAAACCAGGTTAGTGGAGCGTTGAATTGACTTTGGGCTTAGTTGTAGCATAAACTTTTGGGCACTAATTTTATGTTGAGACCTAAACTTTTTAACGCTCAATGTTTTGTATCGTAATTAAAAGAAATGGTTGAAAATTAAATGAAAAAAATATTTGAAATCTAAGATAGCCTCAGGTTAGTCATACGCCCCCTAGACTTTATGAAGAATTCTTTGGGGAGACTCGGACATTTAGTTTAGATTTGAACCTAACTTAGTAGTTTTTGATTGCCAGGCAATAACACAAGCGACTGAGTTATCTGGCACCATGTATGATACTATTAGATATTTTGTTTTATAATCAATGTGTTTAGTATAATTATATTCAGACAAACACTAAGTGATATTTATAAAAAAAAAAGCATAGATTTAATCAAATTGCAGTTTTGGTTCTAAGGGTGCACTTTCTGTATAAAACTTAGACTCTTTATATACCCAGTGATATAAACTTATGTTGATATGATTTTACATTCTGAATTTAGAATAACAATGCTGTCTTTTTACATTTATAATATAATATACAATCTTATGTCTAATCAATATTTTAAAATATAAATCGTACCTTTTTGTTGCATATGGGCACTGTGTACTTGGGCATGACATTTTTAAATATCACATTGAAGGATAAGTCAGTATTATTTCTTACTATATCATCCTTTACTTCTTTCAGCTCAAATCGTCTGTAAGAAGGTCGATGTCAAAAGTGTGGACCTCAAGCCAAAGCGTGTGGACGTGACAGACTCGGACGGTAGCCCAGTGGACATTGTCCACGTTCACGTGTGGGACCAGATCTCTGAGCTCAAGTGTGTGGAGTGGGTCAACTATTTCTACGCTGAGTCTTTCATCGTCGCTAAGGGTGGGTGTCAGGCCACGTTCAAAGTCTGCTACAAAGAGAAAAAGCCTGAAACCACACCAGCACCTCTGACCACAACAACACCTGAACCAGTCGTTACAACTACAGAAGCACGTGAGTGGCGAATTTTAGAAAAAAAAACAACGGACGTATTGAGAGGGGAGTTTGAGTTTGTTTTATTATGTCCACGCCAACAGCAAGGCTATAATAATGGGTGGGTCCAAACACTAACGTCTAAAAATGTATCATGCGTCCACGCACAAACAGTGCGGGTATACCATGACTCCTATCACAGCTGGTCACATTATATTGATTTCAACCCCGCTAGTAGAAGATGATTTAAGAACTTAAGAATTTAAGAATTAAGACTGTTTAAGAATTTCGATTAGTTAACCATTGAGGCTTACATCAACCAATGTCCACCAAACATTAGTATAGATTAATCTGAACACTGAAAGACATATTAGTATATGGAATAAAACAAACTTATTTTTAGCATTATATATTTTAGGTTAACATCTTTTTTCCATAATATAAAGTTATTCATTCTATTCCAGCCCAGATTGTGTGTGAAAAAGTAGACGTAAAGAGTGAGAACGGTCGACCAGGGCGTACCGACGTGACAGACTCGGACGGTAACCCAGTGCACATTGTCCACGTTCACGTGTGGGACCAGATCTCTAAGATCAAGTGTGTGGAGTGGGTCAACTATTTCTACGCTGAGTCTTACATCGTCGCCAAGAAAGGATGTCAGGCCACATTCAAAGTCTGCTACAAAGTGAAGAAGCCGGAAACCACACCAGCACCTCTGACCACAACAACACCTGAACCAGGTGAGATGGTATATTTTTTTTTACTTAAGCTGCTTTCAGATTTTAGATAAAAAATATATTATTTATTTTGGTAATTTGAATTCTGTACGAGCTGTACGAGATTCGATAGTGCATATGTAATGCACACACACACACACACACACAAATTACACCAAGAATTATATTGTAAACGGACGTTTATATAATTATGTATATATGTTTCACCACTATAACATTGAGTTAATTTTTAATCGAAAGAAACAAAACAATCTCTTATTCATTTACCCGAAGTATTGGGGGGGGGGGGCGTGGCCCAGGGGTAGAACATCTGCTTCTGACGCAAAAAGGTCCCGAGTTCGAATCCTGTTGGTTGCGTTCCCTACTGGTTGGGTCGGTGTCAGTATAATGTGGCCGACTTTGTGGTGAAGGAAGGCTGCAAGGGTGTCTTTACAGTCTGCTACACCGTGAAGAAAACCACCCCGGCACCGCTCACTACCACCACCGAAGCACGTAAGAATGTGTCCGCCGAAAAATGTAATAAAAACAATGCACACAAAAACATTCAAGAACAAAGAAAAGTTTTACAGAATGATAAGGCTACAATTTTTTGAATTTGAATTGATGATCAAATGATCCTAAATGTAAAATTGAGCATGCTTGATGTTCGTCCGTTCAATTGTCTCAACAAGCAATAAATGTTACATTTTATTGATTCATTTTATAAAGAGCCAAAATAGTGCAATGTAGGCAAAAACTGTGAAGAACCATTTTGCGGAAAAAATTATATGTATACATTTTAAAAATAGATATAATTAGAATTCACAATAACAGTTTCTCTTGTAGAATTATGCAATGCCATTTACACTTAAGACTAAGTAGAAACCCTTTGAATAGCATAATATTTCGTAGGACAATAAGTCAATTGTTGTCTACGAAATGTTTCCATAAAATCGATTACAATATGAAATAATTAAAGTGATGAGATGTTTATTAAGTTAAGACCTTTAAGTAGAACACTTCCTTTTTTATTATCAAAGTCCAATTTTTTCCAGCCCAGATCGTGTGTGAAAAAGTAGACGTAAAGAGTGAGAACGGTCGACCAGGGCGTACCGACGTGACAGACTCGGGCGGTAACCCAGTGCACATTGTCCACGTGCACGTGTGGGACCAGATCTCTAAGATCAAGTGTGTGGAGTGGGTCAACTATTTCTACGCTGAGTCTTACATCGTCGCCAAGAAAGGATGCCAGGCCACATTCAAGGTCTGCTACAAAGTGAAGAAGCCGGAAACCACACCAGCACCTCTGACCACAACAACCAAAGAACCAGGTGAGATGGGGTTTACTCCACAGTAATGTGAAACACATGTATACGGCTTAAATCTCTGGGTGTATTTAGATCTCTTACTTTCCATGCTGGAATGATCAGGTTTTTCTAGAGAACACAATATGGGACTTTCTTAAAACAATATCTTTGGGAAAGAAATTCTCAAATATATTAGCATCACTTGTGATTCGGACCTCAGCTGCAGTGTGTGTTAGTCATGACCACTATTGACTGCATTGTCTGAAACGCTACTATGATAATATTCTTTATAATAATTTCTAACACTGAGAAATCAATTAAAAATACTTTAGACAAAACAGATTCCTTATACAGGATACAAGAACCTAACATACAGTGAGAGAAAAGACAATTTGTCACTTTATTAAAGTCAAGCAATCCTTCTTTCTTATTAATCTTATCGAATAGGTTGCAAAGTAATGGTGATTTATTCATAAATACCGATTTCATGGCCAACTAACGCTATAAACTAATCACTGCATGCCCTGACCAGAAATCTGCAAGAAGTACATAGTGCTGGAACCAACCCGAGTGACCGTTGGAGAGTCCAACTCTCAGCCTGCCAGCATCTCCAGTGTTGTCCTGGAACGGGAGATCTCCAGTCATGTGTGTCAACAGGGACTCAACTATTTCTTTGAAGGAGCCGACTTTGTGGTGAAGGAAGGCTGCAAGGGTGTCTTTACAGTCTGCTACACCGTGAAGAAAACCACCCCGGCACCGCTCACTACCACCACCGAAGCACGTAAGACTAAATTTCTACCTCATAATGAACAGTAATGGACTTACCAGAGTTCAGAAATAACGGAACTTCGTATACAATCATTGGAACTAAAAATATTATTGTCAACAACAATGATAACTATAGAAACATTTGATTTTACAAGCATTTTACAAATATATATTTTAGAAGTACGTATACAAAACTGAACGTAGAGCTAATTATCAATCTGACTTTTTATGCAATGATAACCTGTACCCTTATTTACAGGCATTTACATGGTCCTCATTTTGTTTTTCTGCGAAATAATATTTAAAAACATAAAGTATATAGCTTTAGAATGTTCGTGCAAAATATACCTGTTTTTCGAATGGCATTTATTAAAGTGCGATTTTTTTCCAGCCCAGATCGTGTGTGAAAAAGTAGACGTAAAGAGTGAGAACGGTCGACCAGGGCGTACCGACGTGACAGACTCGGACGGTAACCCAGTGCACATTGTCCACGTGCACGTGTGGGACCAGATCTCTAAGATCAAGTGTGTGGAGTGGGTCAACTATTTCTACGCTGAGTCTTACATCGTCGCCAAGAAAGGATGCCAGGCCACATTCAAGGTCTGCTACAAAGTGAAGAAGCCGGAAACCACACCAGCACCTCTGACTACAACAACCAAAGCACCAGTCGTTACAGAGCCTGCACGTAAGAAATATATTTTATTGGTGTATACAAAAGCTGAAGCCGTGTACTTTAATTTCCTTTTAGGCTATTTTCACCTTGTCACCCAGATAGTCTCTTGAACAACATGTAGTTGAATCTTGTGGCGTCACCAGATTAACACCAGCAACACATATATTTTTCCTTCGTAGATCTAGACCTAAGTTCTTCAACGACAAGCTTGGGGACTTTGCAGTCAACATAAGCCACGTTTTTTTCCTTTTCCATGTAGATTTCCACCACAGAACAATACTGTGAATGGTATTTTATAATGCTCATTGTCTAAATCAAGAAACAGATTGCTCTGACTTCTTAGCTATTGCACTTCGGTACGACCGCCCGTTGTTTGTGTGTTTCACTGCCCGACACTCCAACTGGCGAGTGGTGTTTGTCATTGTCCATTGCCCAAGTCCATTCGAAAAAGAGAGAAAGAGAACAGTGGGGGATTTAGGGGTATCTCAGGTCTAAAACACGATTGGTGGTCATTTAAGTAAACCACCCTCAGTTATGGGAAGCAGTACTTGGTGCAAATATCGCCGCAGTCCAAATGCACCGCATAGTGAGAAAACCATTTCGGTATAAGAAAATAGTAATGGACATTTGGAGAAATCAGTATGAGCAGTCAACTCTCACAATACGTGTTTGTGAATTAGATTCCAAACATTTTATCTAAAAAAATAACCATAAACTCTTTAGATACGTTTTGGGTTAATAAATAATCTAATTTAAGATCTTACCGGCCTTTTATTGACTTAGTAAGTATTTTAGATGTGTTAATGCTTCAGGAGATGACTTATGCCTTTTTATTTTGACACAAAATGAATGACACTCAATGAATGTTTCAGTGTTTGTTTCTTCTGCAAAAATATTTATGAAACATTTTGATCATCTTGAACAACTAAAATTGAGTGGGATGGAAAATAATCAATAATAACAACTTTCAAAAAAAAACAAAAAAACAAAAAAACTGCCAGGTATAGAAGAAAATCGGTAATGAAAAATTCCTAGGTTCCATGTAGTAAACCGGTTTTTTAAGAAATATTTCTTTATATAATTTGAGCAAATAAACTTGTTTATTCCAGCTTCGGTGGTATGTGAAAGAGTTGACGTGAAAAGCGTCGGTGGACGTCCCAGTCGTGTGGATGTTGTGGATGCGGATGGTAACCCAGTGCACATTGTCCACGTTCACGTGTGGGATCAGATCTCGAAGATCAAGTGTGTGGAGTGGGTCAACTATTTCTTCTTCGAAGATTTCATCGTCGCTAAGAAAGGATGCCAGGCCACATTCAAAGTCTGCTACAAAGTGAAGAAGCCGGAAACCACACCAGCACCGCTGACCACAACAACATCTGAACCAGGTGAGATGGTTTGTTTCACAAGCTGCTTTCACGTTTGAGAAAATGGCGACCCCCCCCCCTCCCCCAGTCTCGAATTGCACTGCTATATGGTTTTCAATGAAAAGTATTCATTACTTAATAGACTGGTACGATGATTATGATTTTAGAAAGTTCACTGCTAAAAGAGCTAGGCGATGGGCAATAATTTTGATTTCATACTCAATATTAATAATCATGTCACCATGTCATTATTACTTGGTTATGAACAAAATCAAGACCAGATTATGATATTCAAACTTAATCCGAACCAACAGTTTTTCATGACCTTCCCAGAAATCTGCAAGGAATACATAGTGCTGGAACCAACCCGAGTGACCGTTGGAGAGTCCAACTCGCAGCCTGCCAGCATCTCCAGTGTTGTCCTGGAACGGGAGATCTCCAGTCATGTGTGTCAACAGGGACTCAACTATTTCTTTGAAGGAGCCGACTTTGTGGTGAAGGAAGGCTGCAAGGGTGTCTTTACAGTCTGCTACACCGTGAAGAAAACCACCCCGGCACCGCTCACTACCACCACCGAAGCACGTAAGAAGTAAAAGTAATATTTTTTAAACAAACACATGTATTGATGTTTAGAAAACTATAATGTTTTGCTTACTGTGTGTCTATTTATCAATAGGATTTAAGAATAATGAGATTGGGGTACGAAATCTTTGTTATTGCACATAAAGAAACCTACTACCATTAGAACACTCCAAAGCTTTAGAGCATTTTCCGAATTTAAATGTAGCTCCTTTCAAGTAAATCAAGACAAAACGTACAAAAATCTTGCTGGCTTAGAGATAAAATCCAAACCCTGCATACACACATACCCACAAACAAAATAGGAATAATGTTGTTTAGTGTGGACGAATAAGATAATTATGAATATAACTATACTGTATTTCTAAAAATCCAATTTTTTTCCAGCCAAAATTGCTTGTAAACAAGTTGACGTGAAGAGTGACAATGTCCTCCCTGCTCGAGCGGAGGTGACCGACTCTAACGGAAATCCAGTAGAGATTGTCCACGTTCACGTGTGGGACCAGATCTCACAGATCAAGTGTGTGGAGTGGGTCAACTATTTCTACTTTGAATCTTTTGTCATCGCCAAAAAAGGATGCCAGGCCACATTCAAGGTCTGCTACAAAGAGAAGAAGCCGGAAACTACACCAGCACCTCTGACCACAACACCAGCTAAACCAAGTAAGCTTTAACCGAATGCGATTTTCCGTCCATTGCATCTGCTTCTAGTTATTATTAGTGACATTTTATGTATACTTTTTGTGTGTGCTAACACTATCACAAGGATAACTTGACCACTATCGCCATATCTACTAATTTATGGTGGTGATGGTGATGGTGGTGGTGAGGGTTGGAGTGGTGGTGGTGATGGTAGTGGTGGTGATAGTGATAATGATGATGATGATGATGGTGGTGGTAGTGATGATGGTGGTGGTTGTGGTGGTGATGATAATTCAGAAGTTGATATTGCAGTACACTCACTGAATTTTGATTAGCGAAAATTGCATCAGACATGAAATTCGCTTAGATAGCGTTTTGTTTGTTCCTACTACTACTACTACTACTACTACTACTGATACCATTGCCACCATGACTTTATACTTCGCCTAACACTTTTTTCTATCTTTCGTTTACTTCTATCATTGCCACAATTGGTCTCACCATATAAACCGCATATCTTTTGTAATGTATATGATATCATAAATTCTTTTCTCCCCTCCCTAACTCCTTTTCTGTAGAAACCATATGTAAGCCTTTTGTGCTGGATGGCTCCGGCCCCGAGCCAGACATTCGGACTATCCGTGAATCCGGTACAGACGGAGTGACCATTACTAGCATAAAGCTTGTCAAAGAGTTCTCTCACCGTGTCTGCCGCGAGTGGTTCACATTCTTCGCCGCCGGAAACCTGGTCTCAGCCAGGGAAGGATGCAAGGGCGTCTTCCATGTCTGCTTTGAGATTAATTAAAGAAAAGTTAACGTGAAAGAGTTTACAGAATCCTTCAAAACTCTTACTTTTAATGTATAGAAATCTTTGGAAAATGGGAAAAAAAAACGTTCGTGCCTGGCAAATGAGAAATAATGAACGTTTTATGATAAAAGTGTTTAATGTTTTTAACTTGTTGACTTGAATAAAACAACAATAAATATGGTACTACTAATAAATCTGTTATTGGTGTCATAATTCCAAAAGCAGTCCTAGCAAAAATGTTGTTTCACCATCGTGGGTATTCTTAATAAATAAAGTATTAGCTTTGTGCAGTATATATTTCGGAGGCACGGGGGCTACGCTTCATATGTCGTATCTGTGTTGTTCTTACAAAAGCATCCAAAATGACCCTTGTATTAACTTGCTATTCATTGATGTCCAAAATTTTAAATATTGGATATTATTAAATTTGCAATATATTCACCTCTAAAATACTGTGAGGTTACTTTACGTAGTTTAAAACAAAATTCAACCACAAAATCTAATTCATTTATTTAGATTCAATAATATTAGTTTTAACGTCTCTTAAATCCACCCCCCCCCTCCCAAACCGAATGAGCAATGTTCATCAAAATAACCGTTTGCGCCGACGGTCTTAGATGCTTTGAAAGTTCGAGAGTATGCTAGAGGTTTAATTAAGATATAGGAGATTAGTAGTGTAAATAAACAATTATATGAGCTAGAACTAGACTTTTCTCTAATATTGTCCAGTATTCTCGAATTACAGTAGTTGGAAATGCCTAAAGTTTCAAGATCGATGCCTTGTGTGTATAAGAACAGAGCGCGATAGCGCGGATGGATGTGTTTTTGTAAAGAGAGAAGTGTTTATACTTAGATCGTGTTGGAACATCTTGCCGCAATGAACGCTGCTATTTTGCTGTTGTTTATATCGATTTAAAACCTACATTTATTGTTCAGTATTGATTTAGATCTAGGCGTTCTTGACTTGTATTCTTAAGCCTCAGACAGGTGTCTATTATTAAGGTTAAACTATTGCGTTTCTACAAAGGATGGCTAGTATTCATTATTTTGTTAATAATGACAAGATAGTGTATCCAAGTGAATTATATTCAACAACTTGACCTGAAACAGGTACGAGCTTTATCGAACCAACGCCACAGTGTATTATGATTTACCCACGGTGAAGCTTGGCGTACCTGTTTTTATCTTTGGTCAGAGAAAGAGAAGTTCTGTCCTCGTTTGACGTCTCCTTGGTTTCAAGCCCAAAAAACGGACGCCAAACAGCAGGCATGTGAGGGTCTGATAGCTCGCACACAGATTTGGCGAAATATGCAGCGTACTGCAGGGGCATTAGCTCGTCTAACTATTAGGTCGCTGGTCTCTAGAAAGACCCTACACGGCGAAGGATCACACAGTGGAATACTGGGACTATGTCGGGTACTGATACTAACTCAACCAATAGAGAAAACGGTGGCTTCGGCAAGAGTCGAAGTCCCGATCTCCTGAATCGGAGGTCACCATTTTGTCCACAGCGCTACAAGCCACGCTTTTGCGCATGTTTCAAAGTTCAAGACCCGCTGTCGTCAAGGAAACTATTTATACGAATATATTACCATGGAATGTCACATAAGTTTATCGGTTAGTGCTCTGACCTGATGAGCAGACGGGCCGAAGCTCGAGTATAGGTTTCGACCAGCAGCTAGATGAAGACGTCTTTGATTGATTTAACATCTATACAAGCCCAGTCTACTATTGGCGATGACCACAGTGGTTTTTGTCATTGTGTTCATTGTCGTAATTTCAACATATCACGGGCTGAGAAGTAACTGTGTCTATGTATACTTTAAATGAAACCCACATACATAGCGCATAAAAATTATGTCAACGTCTATATGACTTGAAAGGGGAACAAACAAAAAACAAAAACAACACAAACGAACAACAGCAACAACAACAACAACAACAACAGCAACAAAAATGAGTACCTTTTATTCGTTCCTCCTTTATATCTATGTTTATATCAAGAACCTTAAATTGTGTGGACATAGGGTGTGTAGGTTCGCACATGTTGGCTATACCATTGCATGGTATATCAGCAAAATCAGTAAAAATTGAGAAAGACTAGTTAATTCTCAATCCTGGATAGCTTACCAACAGACTAATATCAGTTTGGCTCGAAGGTATAGAAGTAAAATGTATGATAACATCACAGAATGGATCGGAGGACTGGACAAGAACAGTGCAAGCAGAGACGCAAGTAACTTAGATAAGTGAAGAGATGTGCATAATAGCTGACCAATTACCCAAAACACCTGTAAAATGAGAGTTACATTCAAACGACAATTTAAATATTGTGAAGTTAAACCAGGTATCCGTTTAAAGTTGGCTTGTACATCATCATCATCATCATCATCATCATCATCATCATCATCATCATCATCATCGTCCTCGTCCTTTTCATCATAATCACCACCACGCGACCACCACCACGCGACCACCACCACCACCACCACCACCACCACCACCATCTTCATCATCATCATCATCATCATCATCATCATCATCATCATCATCATCATCATCATCATCATCATCATCATCAACATCA
>RQTK01000538.1:51645-78861 GCA_003991915.1 Elysia chlorotica
AAGAGAGAGAGAGAGAGAGAGAGAGAGAGAGAGAGAGAGAGAGAGTAGAGGGAAAGAGAGAGAGAAGATGGATAGAAAGAGGGAGACAGACAGACTAACTGACAGACAGAAAACAGAGAGACAGGCAAACAAACAGACTGCAATGGTCTCTCGCTGCAGGGCTGGAAGTGGGTTCTGATAAGAGAACCATGGTTAGAGTCCTGCAGATCAAAATATACCCGAGGTTTATGGAACAGCTGAACCAAGTAACTCTATCTTGATGTAGAATTCTCCGATACCCCTGTAATATTTATCATATACTTTCCCCGCCAGTGAAATGCAAGACGCACATCATATTGAAGCACACCCGCAAAGTTATTGTCGGCTCCGATGGCCAGCCAGCCCAGATCGATAGAGTCAACAAACTCAGGGAGATCTCCAAGAAAGTGTGCAAGCGCGGCAAGAACTTCTTCTTCAGAGGATCCCTGTTTGTCGTCAATGGCGGCTGTAAGGGAAAGTTCAGAGTGTGCTACCGGGACAACCCAACACCCCCCGCACCTCTCACGACCACAGCTCCACCAGGTTTGTATGTTTGTTTGATTGTTTGTTTGCTTTATTTGTTGTTTAGATTCCAATCCCAGAGAGCTATAGGCTATATTGCGGTTGGATCTTATGGATATAGTTTAACAATTTTATGTGCTGCTACACATAGAGATAAAGCGGGTATACTACGACTCCTGTTTCAGTCGATCATATTATACTGACACTGATCCAACTAGTAAGGAACGAAATCAGACAAAAAAATTGCCCGATCGTGGGTTTTGAACGACGCCTCGTAAAACCTTCTTATTTTCATATTTATTGTTACGACGCGTCGTAAGCCTTCTTATTGTCATACGATTATGACAATAAAAACATGATTTTTACTTCATTCTTTGGAATGACAATAAAAACAACTTTTTTTCTTCATATCATTATATAAACTTCATTGCTATGATTCGCACTTCCCCAGCACCAGTGAAATGTAAAAAAGTGACGGCGAAGAGCCAAGGCAACAAGCCTGAGCGAGTCAACGTCTCTGGACCTAACGGAGGCCGGGTCCACATCGTGAGCGTATCGGTCTGGGACCAGATCTCCAAGGTCAAGTGTGTCAAGTGGGTCAACTTCTTCTACTCCCAGTTCTTCATCATCGTCAAGAATGGATGCCAGGCCACGTTCAAGGTCTGCTTCGAGGAGAAGACACAGACAACCACGCCGGCGCCCCTCACTACTACAGCTGAGACACGTAATGATAGTTTTACTTTTATTTGTTATTTTTAGTTGCATCGGTAAGTCTGAAGTTGTTTTAGCGTCTTCGTTAGTTTTTAATGACTAACGGGGTGCGGTAGTACACTGTGAGTTAAGGCTTATCTCCTCTGACTAATGTGCAATTAACGAACCATCAAATGGCGAGTGCAGTATTTTGGGAATGTGATTGTTCAACTTTATTAGAAGACATGAACAGGTCCCTGGCGATTTGTTTCCCTACTGGTTGAGCCGGTGTCAGTTTAATGTGAACGACTGAGACAGGAGTCATGGTACTCCCGCCTTGTCTCATGTGTGGCAGCACATACAATTGTCAGACGTCAATCTTGAGGTCCGTACACAATATAGCCTATATAGTGCTGATGTTGGACGTTAAACCAACTCAACAATTCAACAATTTCAATGACCAATATCAGTAGCTGACGTATACTGTTGAACGGTTTCCAAGACTAAGGTCTGACAATTCTGCTTGTTGTCACAAAGACAAAGCGGATTAATACGACTTCTGTCATTTCATTCAGGATCGATCTAAACAGTATTTTCACATTCAGCAGCTCTCTACTAAGGCCTACAGCTTAGACACTTTATTTTCTCTCTCTCTCTCTCTCTCTCTCTCTCTCTCTCTCTCAAGTAATACATCATGCACATATCTAACCATCGCGCTTTATTGAACCATCCCCAGCCAAGTGCAGGAAGCACACGCTGGTCGGACCCCTGAAGAAGGATATACTGGATCCTAAAGGGGAGCCTGCCGTGAACGTTGAGGTCACCTTGGTCCGCGACTTCACCAAGGGCGGATGTGTCCAGTCCAAGACGTTCAAAGTCATCGGCTCCAGCATCATAGTCAGCCCTTACTGCAAGGGCGTGTTCCTGGTGTGCTACGATCGGGCACCACCACCCACAACTCCGGCCCCACTGACCACAGTAAACCCAGGTGCGCTCTAACCATAGTCCCACTGTTCTTTTGTACATGTATTAGCTCTGCAATCGGGGGCGCGGTGGCCCTGGGGTACAACATCCGCTTCCGATGCAAAAGGTCCGAGTTCGAGCTCTGGCGATTGCGCTAGTACTGATTGGGTCGGTGTCAGTTTAATGTGACCGGCTGAGGCGCGAGTCATGGTATCACCGCTCTATCTCGTGTGTGGGAGCACATAAAATTGTCAGACGTCAGTCTTGGGGTCCGTTTACAACATAGCCTTTATAGTGCTGCTGTTGGACGTTAAACCAAATCAACAACAACAACAACAACAACAACAACAACAACAACAACAACAACAACAACAACAACAACAACAACAGCTATGTCATAATTTAACCAAAGACCACAGGTCTACTAGTTAGACTTTCACAAAAAAGAGTATGATGGGGAGCTAACATCACGCGTGCTCATCTATTTCGCTATTAAATTAAGGCATTGATCAATTTCCATACAGAGTTTTTACTTAAGTTTTAAGAAGGAAGTTACCGCTTTAATTATTCCGACTGTCATATCCCACACTCTTTGGTTTAACTTCAACGTCTCTTATATTCCCAAGATGATTGGTCTCAAGACTAACGCCTGAAAATTTTTATGTGCTGCCACACCACGATGTTGCGGGGATTGGTTTAATTTGTTGCTTAGCGTTGAAAGGCGTTATTATTATTATTATTATTATTATTATTATTATTATTATTATTATTATTATTATTATTATTATTATTATTGCAGGAAGCACACGCTGGTCGGACCCCTGAAGAAGGACATACTGGACCCTAAAGGGGAGCCTGCCGTGAACGTTGAGGTCACCTTGGTCCGGGATTCACCAAGGGCGGTGTGTCCAGTCCAAGACGTTCAAAGTCATCGGGCATCATAGTCAGCCCTTACTGCAAGGGTGTGTTCCTGGTGTGCTACGACCGGGCACCACCACCCACCACTCCGGCTCCACTGACCACAGTCAACCCAGGTACGCTCTAACTGTGATCTCTATAGGGTTTAAGTTTAACGTCACCTAGGTTCCTGTAGGGAGTCGTATACGGCGACGGGCCCAAGACTTGCGTCTGATAATTTTATGTGCTGCCACACACGAGACAGAGCGGGGATACCAGGACTCCTGTCTCAGCTGGTCACATTATACTGACACTGACCCAACCAGTTAGAGGGGACGAATACTGGACAAATAAATCTACCGATCGTAGGATTAGATCCGCGGCCCTTCTGGTCTGAAGATCAACGCTCTACTACAGGAGCCAGTTCGCCCCCTGTACGCTCTAATCATTGACCCACTGTTCTTTTGTATTAGCTCTGTCCACATATGTCTATTAATAGAACTCTGTAGCTCTGTCATAATTTAACCAAGGGACTATAGATCTAGTTAGACGTTTCACAAAAAAGATATGGGGAGCTAACATCACGCGTGCTCAATCTATTTCGCTATTAAAATTAAGGCATGTATTCAATGTTTATACAGATTTGTTGTTGTTTTTCAAATAAGGTTTAAAGAAGGAAGTTACCGCTTTTATTATTCTGACCCACATACACAAAATCCTCCTCATAAAAACTGTCATTATCCCACACTCTCTGGTTTAACTTCAACGTCTCTTATGTTCCCAAGATGATTGGTCTCAAGACTAACGCCTGAATTGTTCTGTGCTGCCACACCTAGATTTGCGAGGATTGATTTCATTTGTTGCTTAGCGTTGCAAGTCGTCAAAAGTATAAATTTATAGGCTATATTTCGGACTAACATCTGTAAATTTTACGTGCAATCACAAAGAAACAGGGTTGGGATAACCAGGCCTCCTTGCCCCAAAATAAAATAAAATAATTTACGCATAATTTGTTTATTATTATTATTATTATTATTATTATTATTATTCTCTCTGTTAGTTTCTGCCTGTATATTGACTTTATATGATTTTCTCTCTCTCTCTCTTCCTCTCTCTCTCTCTCTCTCTACTTTTGTTTGTACATTTGATATGCCCATTTCTCTCTTTGTCTGGGTGTATGTGTGCATCTCTCTATCTATCCCCCCCTCCCTTCCTCTCCTCTACCCATCTTTCCCTGTGTGGACTGTGTAATGAATTCTTGTGGCTTTTGAATGTAACATTTTGTTGTGTCAACATTATATGATTATTCTTCTTTTATACATGTGATAATAGCAAAGGTTAAGCGCATTGAGCATGGTTGTTCATGGAAGCGCGTTGTATAAATGCAACATATTATTATATTATTATTATAGACGAGAAGTGCAGGAAGTACACGATAGCCGTGCCCACGACCCGCGAGCTGCTTGACCAAAACAAGAACCCGGCACCCGGCACGGATCACCAAGATGGACCTGGTCAAGGAAGTCGCCAACGGGAGATGCACCCGCGGCGTGAACTTCTTTTTCTCCGGCTCCACGCTCACTGTCCAGGGAACCTGCAAGGGCGTCTTCTTTGTGTGCATCGTGCCTGGAGGTCCCCAGCAATTGACCACTGTAGAGCCGACTCCGAGTAAGTGGCCATGAATTGTGATCAGTTATAAGCTTACATGACTGTACATATTTGTTGTCAATGGCATCAATAGACGAAGTACGAGTTGGTTACTAAATCAATAGAAAGTTGTGAATGCTTATACCTATACTTGCTGCTGATGGTACCAATAAACCAAAGAGTTAACCACTAAGTAAAAATAGTATTGTTGCTCCAACTCTGACTCTGAGTAAATAAACACGACTTTTGACACTTAAACGTCATTACTTGCTAAAAATGGCACAGATTTACTTATCTAACATGGGAGTTGCCACTAGAACTAGAAAGTTAATGCATAGCGCCTTCTATGTGTGCTTCATGCTAGAAGAGCCTTACTAGTTGACCACTGTTGCGCCGACTCCAAGTGAGTACATAGTCATGTATTCAAGATATGTTGTTGACAGGGTTAACTCCTTCCTTTAAGTTTCACTCCGTTGGTAGTGGTACTAATGGAGTGAGTGTATATTATTAGTCAAAAGAAACTGCCAGCCCAACTCCGAGTAGTACACGGCCGAAACTTTTGCCTCTTCTTTACTTTTGCGACTATTTTACCTTAGAGCTTGCTGCTAGTGCAATATTTATATTCTCTTCTGAACAAAAAAAAAAACCAGAACTCTATATTCCTTCCTTTAAAATATTCCCGTGGTTTGAAAGTTTTTAGGGTAATTTAACCTCCATAATTTCTAAAGATTCTAATATATTGACACAGGGGCGCCAACTAGGAATACGGTTTTAAACCTTTGGATTGCTTGATCAGGACATGTTCCACCCATTTTGATGGCCTCCATCTGTCTTGGAGACTAAGCTGTGAATGACTCTGGTACAGTAACGTTCTGAAACATGTGAGGGAAACAACCTACCCCTTAACTATCACAAACAATTTTTTTTCTCCCTCAGCTCGGGAGTGTCAGGTGGTTGACCTAGACGGCACGGGTTCGAAGCCAGACGTCAAGATCATCGTCAGCACGAGCCAGCGTCCGATCATCATCAACAGCATTCGTTTACTCAAGGAGCTGTCCAACAATGTCTGTCAGGAGTGGGTCAACTTCTTCGCCACGGGCAAAACTGTGATAGCAAAGAACGGCTGCAAGGGGAAATTCAGAGTTTGCTACAAAGTCTTGTAGGGTAAAGAATAATGTCTGATGCACTCAATAAGAAGTAGATCTAAATATTTTTCTCAAGAAAAAATTGAATGGAGTTACGAAACTTAAAAAATGAACCTTATTATAATAAATGCGTTTTGTGCATATATTGTTGAAGTGCAACAGATCTTATTTTTAATCTCCTTGTGTAAATTTTGCTTCTTCAAAGTACATGTAATACATGTGGTCTAAGTGTAATAAACCAGCAACCTTGCAGATACAACATAACAGTGTTTTCAAATGGATTGATTTTTTTAAAGTATAATTTGTGTACTCGAAAGAATGACACTGTTATTGTGTGTTAATTTATGGATTTGGAATGAACATTTGAGCTGTGTCAACTTCGTAAGTGTAGGCTTTCTAAATGTGTATAACTATATAACTGTATTTGATTTAGCTATTCATCTATACTCATAGCTATATATTCATGTTTTTTATGTCCTTAGTAGCGTGGTGGTTTTGATGTGTATCTCGTGGGACATGGATCTCCTTGTTAGGAGCGTTACATGTAGCTAAGTTGATGTATATTTGAGGCAGTTTGAATTGAAAGATGGTTATAATTGTTTAAAGGTATAAATATTAATGCCATAGCAAAGAATGTTACAACAATAATTTAGAAAGATAGAAAAGAAAAAAGAAAAGGAGGGGAAGGTCAAGAAAATACGAGAGGGAGGATGAGACATATTTTCATCAGAAAAGATGTTTACCAATCCTGCAGTAGTTTGACATGTAGTTTTTCCACTAGTGTGAAACTTTACGGTAAGAAAAAACAATTAAATATAATAATAAAAACAGTGGAGGACAAATTATGAGAGTTTCAATAGTAAGTGTATTCAATGTAGGAAACCACTTTAAGAACAAAACTTGAGTCTACAAAGGAGAAATACATGGTAACACCATCATATCGCACATACTAATGACTTTAGCAGCTGATTTGATGGGGCCAAACACAGCCCCCCAAAGCCTTGGTTTTGGTAATCTTTGTATAGTTATGTGTCCAAGGTTTTTCAAAGAATTCTCATGAAGATTGGGGTCATGAACTGAGATTTAAACAATAAACCACCCAATAGATAGTGCTTAACATTACCAACTGAACTCCGTTACACACCTTGCCACACTTATAACTGCTGTTTGAGCAACATGGTCTATAAAATCTAGCATGATTCAAACATGACCAAACCCATTAGATAATATGTATTAAACCTTAGCTCCACTGAAAATATTACGTGTATAATTTTGCATTTCATAGCAGTTCTTAAATTAAATAACAATGTTCGTTTTCTTTAGACTCTTCTTTTTAAAGATTCCCTGCTTCTGTCTTTCTTTTTTTCAGAGCAAGCACATAAAAAAAAAGGTTCATACTATGTTAACCCATTAATCTACTTTCAAAGGTTTGCCATGTCCTCCTTTTAATAAAAACTTCGCTATCAATTAATCAAACATATACATGTATTTAAAAAGTCCACCAAACATTACTCAATAGGTTAATGCATAAATGAAAAAGACAACAAGAGAACGTTTTCTTACAAAACATGATAATTTATTAATTACCTAAATCTCAAATGGGACTACAGCATTCACACAAGTACTGATTTTTTTAAAAGACTGATTCTAAAGTATACATACTTCTTAGAAACATACACAAAAGTAAAGATTAATCTCAAATCAGAGAGAAGTGCTGTCTCTTAGTCTTACTTCTTCAAGATTTTCAATGCTGGACCCTTTACAGAGCAAGGTCCCATTACAAAGACATAAACCATTTTTAAATCTTGTAACACACAGAGACAGATGTGCTTCACATAATGAATCAGAAACTCTCTATAACAATCCTTTCACATTACCCTGACATCAACACAACCAGTAGAGTAGAAAGACAGTCTGATCATGGTTGGAATTTACAATCCCCCTCAATTTGAAGTTTGTTGTCTACCAATGGAGCTACAGAGCCTCACAAATGCAGAAGTCAAAATTAACACCAATGTTTACCTTTTACCATCTCCCCGTACACATGTTGTGTGGATTCATACGCTCTTGTGCTAGCACTTCTTGGTATTGATTCTATTTCAAAATAATAAGTATCAAAGCTTTCATCTTCTCACATTAAAAAAAAAATCCCCCAAATAGTGTAACACAAACATGCCGTGTAAAAAAGTGAACTTAACTCAACAAAATTATCTTATGGCCATTTCAGATGGTTTGATCGAAATAAGCTCTTAGATTGGAAAAGGCTAAATATTTAATAAAAATCAGTTAACAGTAACTAAATACAAATAAGTACAGCCCTACATTTCATGCTATTTTTTACATTTTAGTAACTAATGCAATTTTAAAATGTCAACCCTTCAACATGACATCAGAGACCATACATATAACATTTTAACATTTACAAACACATTGCAACAGCTTCATTACTGAACTGTATTACAATACATGTATTGCTAAAGTTTTACTTAAATAACAACGAAAAACACACCTAGAACTACAAAACTTGTGAAAACTAATTTCATAATGAAATAAAGAGCAATAGCCATAAGACAAGGTTCATGATAACATTAACTTTGAGAAAACAGCCAGCAAAATTTGAAATTAACTAGTTCTAGCTCATTTTTCATGTTTTCGACTCCCCTGTATCAGGATTGCCTGGGATACTCTTCGTCTCCCCAGCCTCTTCTTTCTGTCCTAGTTTAACACTCGAAGTAACAAAATTCGAAGCCTTGAGCTGCTCTGCAACAATTTTGCCCATGTTCTTCGTCTCCTTGTACATTTCTTTCGGAAGGTGAAGCTGCATCACCTTGAAGTGGGTCAGCACATTCTGCACAGCGGCTTCGTCCAGGCTGTGATCCTTGGCAATGGTCGTTGCTGGGTAACCAGATGGATCCGTCTGGTGTCGAGATATGAGCTCCATGAGAGTCTTGAGGGAGCTGCGACCTTTAGGGACCTCAGAGTCGACATCCATGACCCCCAGTTCCGGATCCCCTACAGCCCGTCTGGACAGAGGCAACGCTCCTCGAGATGACTTGATCTGTGATAAAAATGAGGACGTTAATTAGAGAGGGATAGACATTTTAAGCCTAACTTATTCTCATCACGCGGAACACAAGTTGAGCGCATTGGTAGGGGTTTGTGCCAGCAGATCTTTGCATCAATCCGCACACCTTCCATTTAAAAAAATTATTAATCAAAGCTTTAATCTTTCATGAATTTCAAAATATTTTCCAAAATGGTGCGCACACAAGGAACAGACTTTGGATTTGCAATGTGGATGGACCCCTAGTATTTCTGGATTAAGTTAGTAACTTGTAATTATTTATTTGTCTGATGCTAAGACATTAAAGTACGATAAGCCCTTTGATGTTTATGAGTGTTTTGGAAGTCATTGAATTCCATTTGATTACTTTGACCATCTTTCCTCTTCCATCCATCCCCCCCCCCACCCCCCATGCCTTCCTTTTCTGTGCTCATCATTTATTTATTTCTGAGGATCCATAGCCTGGGATGTTTGTTGGTTAGAACGCATGTGGTTTGAAATTAGTACCTTTAGTAAAAAGCATCATTGTGAGCTTACCACTAACACTTCTGACATCTTGAATACAAGGGTCATATTAATGTTCACTGAGCACAAAGAATTTAAAAAAATAATGAATTTTTAATGCATGCTGAAAGTAGGGACTTATCCTGTCAAGTTTAATAATAATAATATTAATAATAATACTAATAATAATAATAATACTAATAGTAATAATAATAATAATAATAATAATAATAATAATAATGATAATAATAATAATAATGCATGACATTTACATAGCTTTGAGGCCGTCTCTATGAGCTTTACATAATTCTGTATTTAAAAAGAATGAGAAAGAAATGTTTTCTGGAATCAAGGTAAAGGCCTGATGTATTTTCATTTTCAGTCAAAATAACGTGTCAAGAAAGCTGTAGTTTTAAATGCATAGAGTCCGCAGAAGAACATCTAAGTAAAGTATACATTTAAAGTATTTAGTATTACTTAATAAAAAATAATTGGAATTACAGTCTGGTCTCTTACTTCAATAGGAGAATCCTTGGAGTCAACGTAAATTTGCTTTAGATGTTCATGAAGCCTTTCATTTTTATTTTCCACATCATTCGAAATTTGCGCTTGATCTGAAAAATGAGAAAACAAATAAAAAGAAAGTTAAAATTATGTATACATTTGAAACACTTCTCATCTCTTTCCTTAGATATATTTATAACAAAACTTTTTGGGAGCTAAAACTGAGCACAACTGCCATCACAATTTTCAGTAATAATAATAATAATAATAATAATAATAATAATAATGATAATAATAATAATAATGCATGACATTTATATAGCTATGAGGCTGTCTCTATGAGCTTTAGATAATGTTGTATTTAAAAAAAAAATGAGAAAGAAATGTTTTCTGGAATCAAGGTATTAAAGGCCTGATGTATTTTCATTTTCAGTCAAAATGACTTGTCAAGAAAGTTGTGGTTTTAAATGCACAGAGTCCGCAAAAGAACATCTAAGTAAAGCATACATTTAAAGTATTTAGTATTACTTAATAAAAAATAATTGGAATTACAGTCTGGTCTCTTACTTCAATAGGAGAATCCTTGGAGTCAACGTAAATTTGCTTTAGATGTTCATGAAGCCTTTCATTTTTATTTTCCACATCATTCGAAATTTGCGCTTGATCTGAAAAACGAGAAAACAAATAAAAAGAAAGTTAAAATTATGAATACTTTTTAAACACTTCTCGTCTCTTTCCTTAGATATATATATCAATTTTTATAACAAAACTTTTTGGGAGCTAAAACTGAGCAAAACTGCCATCACAATTTTCAGTAAACCCTGCACATTCAAAACAATAAAAAGTGTGCATATTGAGGATAACCATGTCACAATCACAACCAGGTACAATTATTATCTTGTGTACTGTGTACTAACCTTTAAATTTTGCTACGGTTACAAAGGAGATAATGTAGAATCTGTTAGAGATTTATAAGATGCAGCGCCCCGGCTTCAAAATGCCTAAATATACGAAGATGTTTTTATAACTCATTTTTGATGTTAATTAATGAACTATATTCCTCTTTATTATTCACGGGATACCATAATCATCACAACAAAAGTAAAATGATGACTGAACTGGCTCCCAAGTGTTTTTAATTTAAGCTTGTTACAATTCTAAGACAGAGATATAATTATATAAAGCCCTAGCTTCTTCAGTAGAGATTTAAAGCAATCTGTCTAAGTTCACTAACTTTTTCTGTAAAATTTTAGTGCTGAGAGAGAGTGAATGGGTGAGAGAGAGAGAGAGAGAGAGAGAGAGAGAGAGAGAGAGAGAGAGAGAGAGAGAGAGTCTAGACAAGGCTAAGAGAACATAAATATTGCAACAAGTTTTGTTGACCTTCAAATACAATATGATCTAAATCTAGATCTAGTTTAATATAAATAGAGTCATGATTCATAAGAAGTACTATAAAAATATGAAGGATATGAAACAAGGTTTGTGATAAATTTCCAACCAAATATGTATATAAAAAGTAACCTAGTTGCATGTGAGATATTGCGTCGACGGTAGTTGCATGTTTGGGTGCTGCTTTGGGAGTCTTCTGTTGTCGTTCAAGGACTTTAGCAGCTCGATTTTCCACATTAAAGTTTCTGAAAGGTCGAGTAATACGTTGGCCCATTATGAATTCAAGTTAATCTACACTTATAAAAACTTTGATCTTTAAAGTGAAACACAGTTTACTGCTTCATACGAGTACAACATAGAAGTTTGTCAACGCTTAAAATAGTTTTGATTGCTTCGGCGACTACACATAAGTCATTAGGATGATCATGTTTACATAAACTTTCATCGAGAGTCACCTCCCTTGGTGGGTATTTGATACTTCGATTTTATATTTTGTTGGTTTAGTTCCATGGTGATAGATTGGTCTTGTTTAGTCCTTTAAAGACGGGGCTGTGAAAAATAAATGATATGGAGAATCACATCTTTATAAAATGTGAGCTTTATTTGATTTAGGGAAATAAAATGTATATTTTGTCCGCGTTTAACACGTATGTACATATCCAAATATCGACAATACAGTCTCGATACTCAACCAAGAGCAACTACGACTAATGAGACTGTAAAGACTGTAGCGTACTCTGTATTCTTTGGTTTAGTGGAGATTTTGTTTGGAATGGACACTGGACGCCGTGGACTGTTATGGACTGGACTCTGTGGACTGGAGAAAACAAACTAGCAGAGAGAACAGAAAGGAGATTTGGAGAGACAAGTGTGTGAACCTTGGATAATTCTAAACCAAATATAAACTTTCCATTATATATAGATCTAAATCGAGACTAGAAGCAGTAGTAGCTAGATCTAGATGTAGAAACTGAGGTATGAGGGGAGGCTGGCTGTATGTATGAGTCTAGGCCTATGCACTAGATCTAAATAGACTCTAAACTAGAGGACTAAATCTAGATCTCATGTTTTTTGTCCAATATACATCTAATGCTTTTGTCTAAATAATGGCTATAAATGCTGTCTATTGCAATTAACCTACTTGAAACAGTAAATACTCTTTCTTTAGAGCTAAGGAGAGAGCTTGGCTTTATTTGACGTCTATTCACTCTAGAGATCTAGTGCGTATAGATTTAGTCTAGATCTAGCAAAATTTGGCCTAAAACACTACACATAGTGCGTATAGCAAAATTTATCAAAAAGAGTATGGCCTGGCTTGGTATAGACTTCACATTCACTAAAGGCATTGTAGAGTTGGGTATACATTTGAGACTAATACAGTGCTTTGGCTTTGGAGCTGGTAGTGAGAGTGCTGTTACTTTTGACTGAGGGCATTTACACCTAATGTTAGATGCCTTTTGGAATTTAATGTGGGACTCAAAACACTTTATCTTGACTCATGATGCATCACCATTTTTATGTTCATAGTAGGCTGTTAATGTGACCCCAATTTGATTTTGGAATTAAATATGTTCCCATGAGACAGATAAAAAGTATTGACTTAATGAAGGAAAAGCTGACGTTGATTGGCTGCAAGTTAAGTGTTATGTTTTAAATTTGATAAAATTTAAGTGTATTGCAGCAAATCTAGAAAAGATTGAATAAGCCCACTTTGAAATAAATGCACATAATTTTATATCTTTATAACATTTCAGAGTATTTATGACGTCTCACAAAATCCTGAAAATGGCAGAAGACGATGAATCCAACCAGTCAGATTTGAGGCACCTTGATTCGGATGACGATTCCATTGGCGACTTAGACTTCACGCATGTGGAGCCCCTGGATCAGGCAGACTCTGCTTCCGACCTGTTCAACTCTTCGCTTGAATCCTGGCAGGCTCAGGCTACTTCAGCCGAGAGAAAATCTGTTGAACCTCAAAGTCACGAAAAGAAAAAAAGGCTGCGTGGGATTTTAACCTTAGAAGTGAAGAAGAAAATTTTAGAAGAAATTGAACAAGGCCGTAGCCGTATGCTGATTTCCAAAGAGTATAAACTGCCTTCTTCAACTCTTTCTGAGATCATAAAGCGAAAAGATGAGATCTTGTTTGCCGTTTCTTCAGCCGCATTCTCACCACAGAGGAAGCGCATGAGGACATCCAAGTATAATGATCTGGAAACAGAGCTGTGGTCTTGGTACACCGACATGACCCAGAAAAAAGGTGTCACGGTTAATGGGCCACAAATTTGTGCGCAGGCTAAACTTATTGCTAAAACTATGAAGGTTGAGGATTTTGCTGCAACCAGTGGGTGGCTGTGTCGCTTCAAGCAGCGCCACGGTATTCAGCTGGTCTTCAGGCCAAGGGAGAAAGCTACAACAAGCCAGGAAGATAAGGGCACCAAGCCTTCAAAAGCTGTTTTAGTTTCTACAACTCCATCAACAGTTACCTGGACTTCAAAGATTCTGCCAGAAATTATGAGACGCTATTCCCCCAAAGATATTTTCACAGTGGGCGAGACGAGTATATTTTTCCGTTGCACCCCAGACAAAATGGGTGCATATCTAGGGGAAGACTGCGCTTGTGGGCGATTTGCCAAAGATCGACTGACACTCATGGTTGCCACTAACATGCTCGGCACACAAAAGCTACCTTTATTAGCGGTTGGAAAACACAGCAAGCCTCGTTGCTTCAAGACACTTAAGTCTATCCCTGTTGAGTATATGGCTAATGTAAAATCATGGATGATTCCACCCTTTTTTGTTAGTTGGGTTAAGAAACTTGACCAAGCCATGATTTCTGAGGGGCGTAGTATTGCACTGTTTGTTGCCCCGTCTAACTCTCACCCACGAGTCCCTGACTTGCATGCAGTATCGCTCATTTTTCTGCCGCCAGACGTTCACTTTCAGCCGGCAAGCCAGGGCATTCTTCAAACCCTCAAGCAGAACTACAGGAGGAGCATTATCCAACGACGCCTGCACATAGCTGAAGTGGACGGGCCCAGGGAGGAATGTCAAATCAACTTGTTGGATGCTCTGCACTGGCTAAGATCGGCTTGGAAAGATGTGCGTCCCCAAACTATCTACAAAAGTTTCCAGAATGCAGAATTTCACCTGCCAAGCTACGACTCTATGGAAGCATACGGAAGTTTGGAATCCTTCCCTCAGGCACCATCGTCCAGCGATGCCTTTCAGCTGGAGTGTGACGAGATGATTGGAAACAACGGACAGATTGTCATGGATGCTGAGTACCGGCACATGTTTGACAGGCTTGCCAAGCGGATTACTTTGGATCCATTTATCACAGCGGAGTCGTACGCCAGTCTAGATGATCAGGTAGTCACATATGGTCACATGACTGAAGAGGAGCTAGCGGTAGAGGCAGCAAAGACCCAACCAGGCGATCTTGAAGATGACGGCGATAGTGATAACAATAATGATGGGGAGGAGGAGTTCAGAGAGCCCCCACCTCCAACTGCCCTTGAGGCCAAGCAGTGTCTTTCTACACTGGCAAAGTATTTCGCAACAGAGAAGGGAACTGAAAGATTTTATGACAAAATTTCATCTCTCTATCGAAATGTCTCTCAAGTTTCCGCTGTTGTCCCAGAATCTACAATTATTGACCTCTTCACGAAAAAAAGGAAATACCACAAGAAGAAGAAAGCCCCAACACATGTCAAACCAGTCTTTATCCCAATGTAGACCTCTGGGATATGAGAATATCTAAAGGTCTATTGTACTTTTTTTTTCCCCCTCTCATGATTAAGAACATCTATGAATCATCTACACCATTGTCATTTTTTATCAATTTTGCTTCACCCCCATGCCATACCTGGTCTTTTTATTTTTTTTCTTAAAGATTATGTATCAGCAAATAGATTTAAATCACTTCTAGTCATATTCGTGTGGACATTCCAATGTTGGTCTTTTCCTTATCTCTAAATGATTAAGATGAAGATAGACCTATTTATAGCCGAGAGAAAGTTTTGTTGGATTTACCCACGGCATGTGTAATCACGACATAAAATAAAATCTTTAAGTAAAAAATTACCTGATCTGTCTCTCTCTCTCTCTCTCTCTCTCTCTCTCTCTCTCTCTCTCTCTCTTTCTTCTCTATTTTCTTCTTTCTCTCTCTCTCTCTCTCTCTCTCTCTCTCTCTCTCTCTCTCTCTCTCTCTCTCTCTCTCTCTCTCTCTTCTCTCTCTCTCTCTCTCTCTCTCTCTCTCTATCTGTCTCTGTCTATTGACAAGAATTGTTAAATTGTAATATTGGCTTTGATTTTGTTCTTAATAACCTAACAGATTAAATTTAACTCTTTTGTGTTGATCAGATAAAGCTGAATTCGGTGCTGTTACTTCTTTCAATCCATATTCCCAAGTACAGCAAACATCTAATTCTTTCAAGTTACTGCTGCTATTTATAAATTGTGGTTGAATCTCTTGTGCATGTACCAAGTTATTTTTTCTCTCTTAATTGTTCTTCTTTCTTCATGCATCACATAATTATTTTATTTTTAGCTGTATAACTATGTACATAACAAAAATATTTTTAGAAAAACATATATAGATATATGCACCTATAGTGGTCCCATGCAAGAAAATAAATTAATATCAATAATGTGAAAATACAAAAAAAGCTTGTTTTTAAAATTCAATCTATTTTCCTTTTTGGACTTTTAATATAACCTTGGATAAATGATACATTTATCACATTTCTTCCAAAATTTACTGCTGTCCTTTATTTTTTTTTTTATGTTTCTTTTATACATTTTTTTCGTAATAACTTGGCTGATTTTTAGTCATAGATGTCTATAATAAATTTTATTTATTGGATTAAAAATGGTTTTTGTTCCCCGTGTTCTTGTCTAGATGTTAGGGTAATATATAAAAATACATTTGTTTTGACATTTATTCACCAAATCTTTGAATGTCTGAGCTATTTTTAGAGTTGTATTTTTAAAATAGTAATACATGTACTTTTCAATATGACATCAGGCATATTTCTAAATCCATGTTCAAAAAGCAATTATTTATATCTAGTGTTAGACTCTAATATTTTTTTGTCTTACCGCCAGCGCCAACCCCCTCCAAAAGGCTCTGTTAAAAGTAAAATAGAGCAGAGCAATTCATGTTGGCAGTCATGCTGGTACAGAAGGCGATGTTTTGCTGTATTTTTATTCTTATGTATAATACAATTTACCTGAATTACACAATGTCAGTGGACACAAAATTTTGTTTTTGAATTGCAGTGGAATCTGCTGAAGATAAAGTATGGCTTTATAGTATACCTAAACTAATTAGGAAGCCCCTACAAATACAGTCACTGTGTGAGGTAAACTTGGGATAAAACAAACTGTTACGCTGTCCCAAGAGGTTTACACAGCCAAAGTAAAAAAGGAAGGTTTTGAGATATGAGCATTTAAAAGGCATTTTCTTGTCTTTGTTGTTCCAATGTTGTTTTTTACCTCACACTTTTACCTTTTCACACTGCATGATTTAAGGCCTGATTCGTAGGGTGCACTGTATTTTGGGGAATTTTAAATTTATGAAAGGTACAGGATTGCAGATCAATACAAAGAGGTGCTAGCACAAGAGCATATATGGATCATAAGTACAACAAGTGTGTTGAGATTAATGTAAGATTAATATGGTGATGTCTCTAGTTCCATTGTTGATATTCTGATTTAACAAAAGAAATGAGCAGAGAAAGCACTAGTGGCTGTAACTACATTTGCTTTTGTGTGACTGATTTAAGATAGAGTAACATTTTTTTGTAAATTGTATCATTATTTTGTTAGTTTGAAGCATGCATTTAATTAACATGTTATACTGAACTGTATAGTATGTTTAACAAGATGATAAAATATGAGGTAAAAACAAAACAATGAGATGAATAAATAATGCATCATTGTATTCTTGCATAAGTTTTACTATTATGTTTTGTTGCTCATATAAAAACACATTTTTACATACAATGTTCATTTTATCTCTATGTCCTTAGATCTATGTCTTGAAGTGAGTAGATCTACATGAATGTGTAAAATTAAAAACATGTCATTTGTCTTTCTTTATTTAAATCTTGACTCCTCCCTTTTTTTTAGCCTTGTCTCATAACATGTGCCTAATCCCTATTACAATGACTGTTCAGTACAATTACAAGGGTAAAAATAAAAATCCAAGGAAAAAGCAAAACAATAACAACACCCTGGAAAAAATGGATTTTGGTTAAATTAAGGATTGTGTGTATAATATAATGTATGTATTTTAATTAACCGTAAAAGTCCACATTATTAAAAAAACTAAAAAATTGTTCATGAACATTTGAATGAAAGATTTCTACTCTTTATAATGTAGGAATAAAAAAAAAAATTGTTTGTTCAGAGCACAGGGCTGTTGAAGCTTTAAAAAAAATTATTTGTATTACTAAAGATATTGATATTTTACACAAGTATATACTGAATGAAGTCTCCGAGACTCAAACAGAATAAATTTTTAACTGCAAAACTTATTTCACTAGTAACTAAGTAAGGCTTTATTTCTAAACAAACGGATAGTGTTTCATATACGTTTTTCAAATGGTCATGATCATGTAGCACTAAGAGGATGCTGTTTTGTAATCAGCTGTCTGTGACTTGTCTTCGTCTTCCAGTAGCTGGGTAACCCAATTCTTGAAAGCCTTGTAGAAGGAAAAAAAAGGTCACTTTAGTAGTCACATACACTGATTGTTAGGACATAGCTCAGCGGAGAATAAACAAATGAGCAAACAAACACATTGACTGCATTAAAAAAAGGTTTATTAATTAGAATAGAATGATATTAAAGTGCATTTTAAATACGAAAAATACTTCTACTATAACATCTATTACAAATACAACATAAACGTTAACGTACCTAACATTACATACCGCACAAGAACAGGACCCGACCAAAAGTGCCGAGATCCCAAATCTCTTCTCTATTTAAAGGTAACATTCGAACTTTCTAGAAACCGCATTACTGACAAAAGCTCACAATGAACACAGATCATGAATACACAAAAAACCAACAAACACAGAACCGGTTCAAAGACACGCACAATGACATTTACAAAACACTATTCAAAATATAACACATGAAAAGCTATCCTAACACTGATACAGGACTTTTTGGTTGTTGAGATATTGACCAAACACATTGTCGTAGGCTGTTTTGTAAGTTACTGGTCAATTAGATGGTTTGGTGAGTTATTGGTAATATGAACATTAGATTGTGGGTAAGTTGACCATTAATGCGATATGGTTTGGTATGGTATTCTCTTAGTAAGTTATTACATGTAGTTTTATGACTTTTTGATACACTGTAGTTTTACTTGTGCCCATACTCAAGCAGTATAACACATGATTCATCATCGGTACTGTGAAATTTTATCAAAACAATTGTTTTATATGCGAAGTTATAGGATGAAGATAATGATAATATTGATGATAATAATAATAACAATAATAATAATTTTAATATTATAATAATAATAATAATAATAATAATAATAATAATAATAACAACAATAATAATAATAATAATAATAATAATAATGTCGACGATGACGATGATGATGATATTACTACTAGTACTACTAATAATGAGAAACTATCTCTATCAAGTACCGTCTATTTATAGTAGTATACTATTTCTACTGAATGGACGGGGGGATGGGCTTTGGGAGGCTGTTTTACATTGATATCTCTTACTTAGCAGCAGGTGGTGACAGATAAAATAAATGTCTTAAAACTATATGTTTACAGTAATTTCTTGAAAATGTGCCAAGTATATTTAGATGAGATGTTTTACGTTGATATCTCTTGGCAAATGTAGTGACAGATGAAATAAGTGTATTGAAAGTACATGTGTACAGTAATTCTTGAAAATATGTCCAGCATCTTTACACAAGGGGTTTCGCATTGGTTTGATTTGTAGATGGGTCCCCCAGGTAGCAGTTTACGCCAGATGAAATATACACACATGTATTTTATTTTTCTATAAACTGCTTGGAATAATTATTATCACTATATCAGCATGTTTACACAAGGTGTTTAACGTTGACCAAAAGCAAGTGGTAGTGCGTTTATCTCTCTCCGTATATAGGTCTTGCGCCCTCTAGATATATCTAAAACTAGAAGAATCGTGCTGAGACTGTGAGTGTGAGTAAGATGCAATCAAACCTTGGGTTATCTGCTGGACAGGTTTGAGCTATTTGCGCTCCCCGGTGGCCCTGAGGTAGAACATCAGCTTCCGGCGCAAAAGGTTCGGACGGGTTCGAGCCCTGGCGATTTGGCTCACCACTGGTTGGGTCGGTGTCAGTTTAATGTGATCGGCTGAGACAGGAGCCACGGCATCCCCGTCCTGTCTCGTGTGTTGCAGCACATAAATTGTCAGACATCTATCTTGGGGCCCGTTCACAATGTAGCCTATATAGCGCTGATGTTTGACGTCAAAACCAACTCAACTACAACTCATAATCTTTTAGCCTACTGCTCACCGCCACCGAGCACTCATTGAGCATGGCGTCACACATGGCTTGACCATTGGCTATTCCCCTCCTGGCCAGGGCTGGTCTGAGGACCTCAAAGGTCGGGAACAAGTAGAAACCACCATGGGGTTGCGCAACCTTCACCTTGACGGATCGCAGCTCTCTGGAAAAAATGGACAGGTCTCAGATTGAGTCTTGAGCTGTACGACTTTCTAGAAACTAACCAAACATGGGTTGTAAGTACGGTGTCGAAGAAGCTTACAACTTGTTATTATTTCCATGACGAGTCGTAAAACTTAGCACAACGTTAGAACTTACGACCCAATGAGCTTATCATTAGTTTTAACTTAGGGTCTTAAAAGGTTTGAGCGAGGAATATGTCTTATGTTTCGAGAGTTATACTGTCCAATAGTATATATTCTAACATTTTAATGTATGGAGTAATCTTATGAAAAATTTGATGTTGTTTCATGAAGTACTAATTGACATCATTTTCTCAAGTTTTTCGAGCTGTATAGGCCCAAAAACTATATCAGCTTGGACTTACATTCCTGCCTGTGTAGATGTCAATGGTTTTCACGTATCTGGTAATTTCTAGATCTAGCAATTGCTACTCTCACTAATTAAAAGTGTATGTCTAGTCCTACTGGTTGGATCGATGTCAGTTTAATCATTTAATGTGATCGGCTGAGACAGGAGTCATCTCATCCCCACCCATAAAATTGTCAGACGTCAGTCTTAGAACCTGTCCACAATACAGCCTATATAGTTCTGATGTTGGACGTTAAACCAACTCAACGTCAACTCTCACCTGACACAGAAATCAGACACACATTTCATGATGCGGGTCACATGGCGTATGTATTCATCACAAGCTGGGATGTTTTGAATTGCCTGCAAATGAGTTGTACAAAATTGTTGTGTCCCACTTTTAAATCTTAAGAGATAATTATATAAAGCTTAAGAACAAAAGAGGGGGGGGGGTAAGGAGGAGAGACGTGATGGCACTGAGATTAAAGCATCGGCACCAGATGCAAGACGCCTATGGTTCAAATCCTCCTGGAGCCACCTTGCAACATACTGTACGTGTCAGTGTAATTTGACCTGTCAAGTCCTGACTATCTACAATCTTGCTCTGGTGTCATATTGGCGACTATGACCTTCTTCAGACCTAGGAGATGTTAGTTAAGCTATGAGAGAACTTTGTTTTCCGTTTGCATGAAAATGAAGGATACTCTCTAATTTGTTGTACGTTCTAATGTTTATTAAAGCTTTATTCACAAAGTCACGGCGTTCAGCATTGATTCAGAGTAAGAGCTTTTAAGGCAAAGGCGCTACATTCAGCTATTTGGAACACTTGGAGAATAGCAAATCTTGTGTGTATCTTGGTATAATGGATCAACAAAACAAGCAAGCAACACGTACTACTGTTTGTGAAGACATAGCCTTCGTGCAAGTTGCTAATTGCTCCATGATTTATTCAGTTAAATAATAATAAAATAATAATAATAATAATAATAATAATAATAATAATAATAATAATCATATTGCATTTATATAGCGCACTTCCATGAACAATCATACTCAATGCGCTTAAAAAATTTCCATTATCAACTTTAAAAAAGAAAAATAATCATATAATATTGACACAATACCATACTACATTCAAAAGCCACAAGGAAAAAAAACAAACGAATTAACATGGTTAACCTCAGCAAAGGCGTACTGCATCGGGGCCGGGGCGCAGGAATAGCTGTGAGAACTGGCACTGATGACCAGATCTCGGAGCAGGCTCAGTTCTTTAGGGTAGACATGGTAACCAAGCTGTGGATGGGAGGTTTGGGCTTTCAGATTGACGTAGAAAAGGTAAGTAATATTTATAGGCCTACACGTATGCATAAACCTAGTCCCTAGTTGGTAATTTCGATAGTAGGGAATAAGTCTATTTCTTTGTGTGTGTGTGTGTGTGTTTGTTTTGTTTTTATAAATGAGGGAAAACCAGCGATGGTAAGTCAGCCTATATTGGCGAGATAAAGTTTATTTATGAAACGTTGGAAAATAAATTTGTGTGTTATATTTCGTGGAAATTTACATCTATATAATAGCCTTCAGAGCGAAACGTATGCATACACAGAGTTTCAAGTCGAATGAAGCAGTAGTTTTGCCGCAAGCTCTCTTACCGAATTGGGAGTATTTTTTTATATTATTATAATATAAACATAAAAATATTAGTGTAAAATTGACGTGCTTAATTGATTTCTCCTAACTATAAAATGTTCCACATATAATTAGCAACGATGTTTTCACACGCACAAACTTACCCGCCAACCTCCAGCCCCCGCCCATTTTGACATGCCAGAGCAGAGAATTCCGCCCTCTGGGTACACCTGAGGAGCGTATAAGAGATTGCCTGTTTGGATTTACTTTAAGAACGATGTAGCTGCGTTTATATGTGCGGGTTGCGAGCTGCTATTTTCAAACAAGAAGTTAGAAGATAAGAATATTGTTTTTTAAGGTACATTATTTTGGTTCTTTAAACAATCATGCGGCACAACACATACAGACACATACAAAACATCACCAACAAACAAAAAAACAGCAGCAGCAACAACAACAACAACAAACAAAAACAACAGCAGCAACAACAACAACAACAGCGTTATGCAAGACAAAAAAAGGTTAAGCGCAGCTCTAAGAATACAAAACGATACAAAACACGTAAGCTTTCGGCTTTAAGCCTTCATTAGACAAAAAATGACTAAATTGGAAAAAGAAGAAACAACAAAGACGGGTAACTGAAACGTTCCAAAGACTTTGGCTTTAAATCATCATCATGATCAGAAGGATGTTCATCATCATCATCATCATCATCATCATCATCATCATCATCATCATCATCATCATCATCATCATCATCAGCATCATCATCATCATCATCATCATCATCATCATCATCATCATCATCATCATCAGCATCATCATCATCATCATCATCATCCTCCTCCTCTCATCATCATCATCATCATCATCATCATCATCATCATCATCATCATCACCATCAGCATCACAGCCTTTCCTACTGAATTGATTATTTTCCTCTAACCTTCAAGATACGGTACATGTACAGTCATAATCCCATGTGAATTTATCGTTTTTATCCAACCTTTGAGATAATGACACATGTGAATTTACCTTGTTTATCCAATCTCCAGGTACAGACATGTCCCCTCTTTAAAATTTCGAGATGCAGACATTTAAGCATGTCAATTGATTTTTTTTTCTTTTACCTTGGAGATACAGACGTGTTCCCCTGTAAAGTGTATTCTTCCATAGATTTCATCACTCATCACCAGAATGTTGTGTTTTCTGCAGGTTTTTCTGTTATGAATGGAGAGAAAATTAAAAAAAAAAACACCAACCAAAGACCAACACTTAGTTTTAACATTAGTCCTTTAAGAGAGGTAATGCATTGACTTTAAGCATGCCGTCTTGTGTAATAGACACCAGAAGCTTGTGTAAAAAAAAAACTCTTTGGTAAAAAAAGGGCCTGCTTTATGCTAAATTGTTATAATTGGTAGGCCTATATGTTGCACACCCACCCACACACACACACCACACATGGAGAGACAGATACAGAGAAAAGAGGGACAAAGAGATAGGAGAGAGTTCTAGTCCTCTTCATTTCTCTCTCTTACTCTCCATCTTTCTCTTTCTCTTTCCCCTCTCTCTCTCTCTCTCTCTCTCTCTCTCTCTGTCTCTCTGTCTCTCTGTCTCTCTCTTTCCCTGGCTTTAAGGTCGTATTTGTTCCCCAGGGAACGGGACAATAATTATAATCATTACGTTCATATAATATATTTAATGCAAAATTTGTAAAAGAGGTTAATTAATTAATTTTCTTTTTTAAAACAGCACTAGAAGGCTACATTTGCTTATTCTAAAAAAACAAAAACAACAAAATACTGGTAGGGCTTAGTTGCTATAAGCATTATTTATAACATCTTTGAGCAAGCTACACTTAATAACTAGGAAGGTGAAAATAATTACAATAAGTACATGTACTCGGCCTTAATGTATCAGGTTAATACGAGAAACTCACACAAGGTCGCGCAGTTGTTCCTCAGTGTAGCAGGCTCCAGCTGTGGACAGACAAGTAAGAATCGGGTTACTTAGACCAGGGGTAGAATGCCCAAACAAGACTTGTTGTTGCTGCTGTTGTTTTTGTTATTGTTGTTGTTGATATTATTGATATTATTGATATTATTATTATTATCATTAATTTTATTATTTATTATTATTATTATTATTATTATTATTATCATTAGTTATTATTATTATTATTATTATTATTATTATTATTATCATTATTATTATCATTATTAGGCATTGTTTCTGCCGATTTTTTCTAAGGAAAACCTAAAAAAAAAGAAAATATGTTATATTAAATAACCCTGGGGCTAAGTGCCTGATGTGTTTAGTCTGCATGGAGAGGGGGCATAATTTGCACAGGCCACGTTATAAAATAGTTTAAAAATACAAATTTTACGTCATATAACTTTTAAAATATGGGTTATTTGGTGTCTGAACTATTATTTTGTAAATTATGTAAATATGTTATACTAATCCTTCTAGCATATAGTTTTATAAGATCAGATCAATCCAATTCAAACAATCATTTTTTTTATTTATGTACTCATGCAATACCTCTAGATAAAGGAGAATTAAATAAATATAAGAATAAGAAAGCTTACAAAAAGACCTAAGCTATGACATGCTTGTGCATTCTATCCCAGGTGTGACTTGAGTAAGTGTCTTATGTCTTAAGTGGTAATTTTACTTTAAAATTTACATACGAGTCTAGTGTTATTTATAGGCGAATTAAGAGAGACTTAGTACTTACTAGGGTTGCACGGGTTACAGAGAATTAACAGCTTGTATCGGTCCTGTTTGGTTCCACTGACAGCCTTATAAATAGATAGACAGAGAGAATGATGAAAACACAGGAAGATACAGTGTATGTGAAAGAGTGATTGGTTAAGTGATACATTTAGTTGGTCTTTGAGTTAGTGAGTGAGTGAAAGGTTGAGTGAGTTTTCAACGTCCAGCGGGATATTGAGAGAGGGGGTGGGATGTGTGTTGGTTTTTGTTGCTTAACGTCCAACGTCGTTCCAAATAGGCTATATTGCAGACGGGTTCAAAGACTAAGGTCTGACAATTTCATGTGCAGCCACACTGATGCGGGTTCGAGCCCTGGCGATTTCGCTCCTTACTGGTTTGGTCAGTGACTGGCAGAGACAGGAGTCGTGGTATCCCCGCCCTGTCTCGTGTGTGGTAGCACATAAAACTGTCAGACGTCAGTCTTTTGGCCAGTCCACAATATAGAATAAATAGTGCTCTCTGATGTTGGACGTTAAACCAACTCAACTACTTTCAACAACAACAAAAAACACTACCCCGAGGCTTGATCTCCGTACTAAATAGTCTGATTATCCAACCCGAACACAGAGCGGTGATACAGGACTTCTGTCTCACCCTTGTTTATTATACTAACAGCACCGACAGAGAACATAGACAGTAGTACTGACCTGCTCCTTTGAGGGGCGCGGTATCCATGGGGTAGAACATCGGCTTCCGACATAAAAGGTCCGGGTTCGATCACTGGCAATTTTGCTTACTACTGGTAGGTCGGTGTCAGTTTATTGACACCAGCTGAGACAAGAGTCATGGTATCCCCGCCCTGTCTCATGTGTGGCAGCATATAAAAGTGTCATATGTCAGTCTTGGGGCTCGTCCACAATATAGCAAATTGTGCTGATGTTGGACATTAAACCAACTCAACTACAACTACATTCAACAAATAAATACATTATCTCGTTGCTTGATCCACATACTATAGAGTCTAACAATCCTTACCAGACACAAAGCGGGGATACCAGGACTTTTGTCTCATCCGTGTAAATTATACTAACAACACTACAACCACTACCATCAGAGAACATAGACGGTAGTACATGTACTGACCTGTTCCAAAACGTCTGGTGTGATCCTCCAGTCATCCTCCTCTCTGCTGTTCACCAGGATGAGGGAGCGTCCGGCCAGCACTGCCTGGGATTTGTACGTTGTCCACGCAGGGGCGTTGATCAGGATGTCTGGTGACATTAGGAATAATGAGGCGATGTGCAGATGTACGTGTTGTATGTTAGAGACACATCTTGTAATCTGACAAAATATACCCTATTAGAGAAAATTGTCACTTAAATACACCCAGAAGCCATATGAGCTCTGGCGCTAATATTGCTTAGCCCCTACGGACGCTAATCAGAAAAAAAAATATACTGTATTAGAAAAAAAAATCACTTCCATACACCCATAAACCATATGCATATATGCCTACTCACCAACTATAATCTTCAATTAACTATTAAAGTAAACCGATTATACCTCCACCAACCCTATACACATAACCATTAAAGTAATCTCGTATATACCTAAAAATAATATCACTCTCACTATCAGTATCATTCACGTAACGCGACACATACCTCCACCAACCCGATATCCTCCACCAACCATATACACATAATCATTAAAGTAACCTCGTATATACCTAAAATATCACTATCACTATCAGTATCATTTCTGTAACGTGATACATACCTCCACCAAACACAGTCATGAGAAGGAGAATCAACTGTTTGCTGCCTGGAGCCACAATGACGTCATCAGGATCAAGCGTCACGTGATCGTAGTTTTGATGGAAGGTGCAGATGGCTTTTCTTAGTTCGAGAAGTCCTGTAGAAATGTATGAAGGGATCATAATTACGCGCTGTGTTTCCAGCATCTTAGCAACATGCACCTAATGCTCATAGAGATGTTTAGATAAGATACAACCCTAGAAACTTTAAAGTACTCGCTGTGTGTCCTTATTAACGAGAATGTGGACCATCACCAATTTTAATCCTCGTCTATTAATGATCTAAGATCTTACTTTCTCCGTTTGATTCCAAACTATTAAACAAACCACTCCATGACATTGGGTAGAATAATGAAAACCCAAACCTTGCTGGAAAAACAATAACTTCCGATAGAAAATTCTTCCGCTCTAGACATTTAGGTATCGCTTATGGTTTTTCTATTTCTGTTTTGTTTGTTTTGCTGCTATTATGGTTGTTATTGTATGTTGTTGTTGTTGTTGTTGTTGTTGTTGTTGTTGTTGTTGTTGTTGTTGTTATTATGTTTCTTATTGTCCTTCTTCTTCTTCTTCTTCTTCTTCTTCTTCTTCTTCTTCTTCTTCTTCTTCTTCTTCTTCTTCTTCTTCTTCTTCTTCTTCTTCTTC
>RQTK01000538.1:78977-89060 GCA_003991915.1 Elysia chlorotica
GTTGGGGGGGTTGGGAGAGAGAGAGAGAGAGAGAGAGAGAGAGAGAGAGAGAGAGAGAAAGAGAGAGAGAGAGATACATTGAAATAATTGTATTGGATTTTATATTAAGGTCAATGGCCCATAAATTCAAATTAATGAGTAAATATACAATAATTATGGGAACATAGATTTTCGCTTTTCTTAAGTGGACAAAGGCACACGCATTCCTTTAATATTTGGTCTATAAACAACAGCATTAAGTATAAATTCATCAGATGAGTTTATTATAATGTGAAATATTTACAAGGAGTGTCTTCAGAAAGAAAGAGAGAGAGAGTGAGAGACAAACAGACAGACAGACAGACAGACAGAAAGACAGACAGACAGACAGACAGACAGACAGATCGAGAGAGAGAGAGAGAGAAAGAGAGAGAGAGAGAGAGAGAGAGAGAGAGAGAGAGAGAGAGAGAGAGAGAGAGAGAGAGAGAGAGAGAGAGAGAGAGAGAGAGAGAGAGAGAGAGAGACAGAGAGAGAAAGATAAGAGGAGAGGAGGAAAGAAACGGATTAATTTTAGTATGTTAACAACATAATATAAAATGGCAAGGGACCATCTAAGCATCAAAGTTACCGTTTAGGATTCCCCAATCCAGAAGAACCTAGGGCACAACAAATCCAGAGATAAATGTCTGTAGAGAAATGGGCGCACAAGCCAAATACACTGTAATGTGTTTCAAGTACTGAATGTACAATTTCTATATTTGTCATAGTCATTTTATGACTATGAAGTTTTGTCTATTTAGTTAGAAATATGTCAAAAGCTGTTACTTGTATATGACTTTGCGTCCGATCTTATCAGCCACAGTGGACTTCATTTCACTAAGCTATCGAGCATTATACTCTGAAAGGGTTGCGGGGTGTAACTGGCGCAAGTGGTAGAACGTTGGCCCCTGGTTCAAAACCCACGATCGGTTAAACATTTATTCGTCCAATTTCGTCTCCTACTGGTTGGGTCTGCGTCAGTATAATGTGATCGGCTGAGACAGGAGTCATGGTATTCCGCATCTCTCTGTGCGGCGGCATGTATATTTTTAGACATCAGTCTTAGGACCCGTTCACTATATAGCCTTTAGAGTGCTAACGTTGGACGCTAAGCAACGAACGAACAAACAAACAAAAAATCCAGCTACCATGCCCCCCTCCTTTAAAAACTGTCAGACGTACGTCTTGGGATCCGTCCACAATATAGCCTATACACAGCTGAGGTTGGACGGTAAGCAACATAATTAGCCAAACATGACACTACCACGCCCCCTTAGAATAATTAATCTTAAAACCGAAAGATCTTAAATTCAAACAACCTTCGCCTAACTCTCTTTAGAATTGTCTGCAACAGAAATATCTTTAAACAATCTTTACCTACCTCCCTTTCGATTAGTTTAAAACCGAAATATCTTTATACAATCTTCACTTACCTCCTTGATGAGTTTCTTGATCTTCTCATTGAAAGCGAGGTTTTGCGCTCCGCCATACTGTTGGTCAATCAGATCTTGCCTAATCAGGTCCATACTGTTATTCATCTTAGAAGGTAACCTGGTCTACCTAGTAAGTACCTAGGTGAATTCTTTCAGAAGTCTGCAGCTTGAGTGGTAAAAAGAAAACAAAGAGAAACACAATTTTTTTTGTATGTTTAATAGTTATAATATCATTAGTAGGCTACATGTACAGTTTAGTTGAAATTGTATTAATAATACACATGTACATTAGATGTTCTACTAATATGTCCTTCTGCACCGATTTTAACACTTCCTTTTCCCGACCCAGCTATCTGGGGCCTCCGGTTTTTTTTCCTTTTAATTGAAGGCCAGTAATGATAGAAGCTTTGCGATACGGGGCCCATAGTGAAACTGAAGACGATAGGTAAATGAATCTGCACCGTCTTCCAATCATAGCTCTATGGTATACTTACGGAGCCAATGAGCGAATAGGAAACCCTATGTCTAAGGGGCGTTATGAAATCACCTGATATAGATGCATTGTCGTGTGCAACGCAAAACCTACTTTGAAGGCAGAACCACGGGAGGACAAATATTGACAAATTTATCTGGCCTTGACAGGGGGGACAATCGGACAATTGGACAAGCTGGACGGCCCCTTGGGCTGACAATATTATTGACGAATCAAGGCCGGTGGTCAAACGACCTTACATCTGGGTGTACAATCTAGCTACAAACCTAGTACAAGTATAGTCTAGGATCGCAAGTACAACGTCGCTGTAGATAGCTACCAACCCGTCTTAAGTCTTCGTGAGATCTTATTCTTATATCTTAAGACGAGTGTAAGCTTACGACAACTTTGTACCTACGCCCCACTAGTTAGGAAATATCGGTCTGATACGACTTAAGGGGTGAACATGGGTCATAAGTCATGGGTCATGGGTCAGCCACCAGAACAATTTAGTTCTTTTGTCACGCTCCCATTTGTCATTTTATATTGGAAGTTCAGAGCTCTCTTCAACAGCATTGTCTATGTTTATATAGAATCGCCTTAGCTCGTCTGATATGAACCACTTTATTACATAGACACAGTGCGTCTTAGGCATAAAGGTGCACTATAAATTAGGCCTCATTGTGAAAGTCTTTATTACCATCAGCCAAACTAACACAGAACCATTCATAATGAGAGAATAGTGAAAAGCGCTCAGCTGGAATGCGAAGCTTAAGGATGCTCGTGTTTCAGCCTGTTAATTTTGAGATGTTAAAATAGTTCATATAATATGTACATCCTTTGACATGGCATTTATATGGGTAATAAGAGCCAGCCTTGTGAAGAAAAACTCCGATGTTTAAGCGGCCCTTGCTCCCAAATACTGTAACTAATTTAAGTTAAAAATAAAACTAAGATACTGGTAACCAGCACTCACAGAATACACGCGTGCCTCTTCGTGCGTGTAAAAGATTGCACAGCAGGGTGTTGGAGCTTTAGACTACATACAACCAGAAGAACTAGACCATTTTTAGTCATAATTATATTTCTCGTGTTCTAAGTTTAGATTGCGCTGGTTCCCCCCCCCCCCTCTCTCTCTCTCTCTCTCTCTCTCTCTCTCTCTCTCTCTCTCTCTCTCTCTCTCTCTCTCTCTCTCTCTCTTTCGTCTTCTAAGGTCCCTATTTTCTCCATCACAATTTTGCCCATAGAGCTCTCTAGATCCAGTTCTCGCACTATGTTCTTCGTGCTAATTCTGGAGCAAAGGGGCTGAGTCAGAAAATATTATGTGCATCCCTGTAATGTCTCTGTGTGGCAGTATGAAAAATTCTCAGACGTTAGTTTTGGAATCCCTCTACAATATATCGTATACTCTAGTGCTGACATTAGAAGCTAAGAGCAATCTCAAATTTTAACGACACTTTTCGGCAAGAGCTCCAGGCCCTGTGACTGACTTGCCAAAGTCAATGTCAATAGCAAGGTTGATCTCAGCTTAGTCAGCTGGCAGCCGGTGTAGCACGCCACTCTGACCACCCCGCCAGGGCTACTCAGAGTTCGCCTGGCGGCCGCCAGCCAAACTCAGGAGTCTGTCTGGCGGCCGCCAAAAGCACTCTCGGGTATCTGTGGCGGCCGCCAGGAACACTCTATCTACGCGAAACCGACTCTGACTTGTTTGTAGAGCCAGAGAACTGAAAATGTATAACATAATATCTTTTTTTAAAGTTGTGCATACGTCTTAAGCTTTCACGGCCATAATTATACATCGCAACTAAAAGAAACTCAATTTAGACGATCCAGAATACGTGAAAAGCTCAACTCCGCCAAAATTTTGTTAACTTAGATCTAGCATTCAGTCACCCACGCCCCCGCTAGATCTACAGAAAAATTAGAGTCTTTTTCGCGTAAATAGAGTGTTTCTGGCGGCCGCCAAAGATACTCTCTGAGTCTGTTTGGCGGCCGCCAGGTGGACTCTGAGTATCGTTAGTCGATGAGTCCGTGTGGCGTAGATAGCATTCAATGCCACAGAAAGAGATCTACAATAGACCAGGATCAAGGGTGAGGTCAAGTTAAACTGATTTATGCTACAGCTGTAGGTTACTGCTATTACATCATTACAGGCTTTGCGTTCCAAACGACGATAACGGATAACATAATCATGACTCTTCGAAATGAGTTTTTTGTGTTAATCCCTATTGGCTATATAATGGTGGGAGATAGTTATGATTCGACGCCGGTGTAGAATATTGCAAGACCTCTAATGTACTAGACCTATTAGTAACCCCCCGTACGTAGAGGCATGAATGCAGAACATATTCATGGTTTTAGACAGTGCGCATTTAAATTCATTGGCACAGTCATCAACGTCGGATGTAAAGTGGACCCCCACCAGAAGAATGGGTCTAAGAGTAATACTAATGTTAAAAAAACAAACAAAACAAAACAAAACAAAACAAAACAAAACGAAAAAAACAACAGACCTTAGCTCGAGCTCTAAGTATAAAGCACCTTTGTATACGCACCTTCAACATTAAATTTTGCCTCTGTTGGCTCCTACACCGAGGCCACTTAAGTTATATTGGAGAGCCTGGCTCACACACACACACACACACACACACATGGAAATTATAATTACTCTTTGCTCGATCGTTTTCACCCGCATTATCTGTTTTTACGTACCCTAGGAGAGATGCACTGTTCACAATACTTATAATTAAGCGTTCCTTAATAAATATCCTCAAGAAAGAAAAAAAAAAGAAAGAAAGCGAAAGAGAAGCGGCATGCATTCACGTGTAATTAAAAAAATATGAAGGATACAGTCCGAGTCATAATACTATATTAGACTAAATACTATTCTAGCATAATTCTTGATACTAATAATAATACAAGGTAGAAAGTATTCGCCATCTGTCGCACAGCCTTCAGTCACGCATACAAAACAACCACAAGTTAGTAAAATACTGAACGGGCTTAAAAGGTTAGTCTCATTAGTTTGTTTTGTTTGCTTTATTTTAACCACACTTATTCCCACAGCATTAAGAATAAAAATGAACAGTGATAAATCTTATGCTATACATACATCTAAGTCTATGGTCGTAGGTACGCGGTAGGCTTACAACCCGACTTAAGAATAATTATGTTATGCCAAGAGTCTTAAGCAAGTTTTAAGTTACAGCGATGTTGTACTTACGACCCTTAGACATTGGACTGAATTAAAAAAAATATCTTTGAGGTCGTACATGGAAGTATGTTAAGAATGAAAACATCTGCTTAATCCACTAAGAACATGCATGGCACTACTACTATTTTCATTACATTAAAAAACAAACAGAAACAAGTAGCACACTCACCTGTATCAAGGGGTAAGTAGGCTAGATCTGGGTCGAGATCACACCAGTTAAATGCCTGTTACGATGGATGCCAGAAGACTAAACGGTTCAGTGGTAGAGACACCAGTGCCTGTCTGTCTATTAATGGTGCAGATTACAACTGAACTGAACCCCCTTTAAGCCTACCGTCTACATCATAAACAGTATATCACCGGAATGGTGCGTGTCTGTTACTGTTGCACAGTTTAACATGGGGCATCAACCGAGACCTTAATAAGCTACCGGTACAGGACAAGTCACCTACTTGACAGAAAGTAGAGAACGATGTTTCACTCAATAAGAGACAGTGGCTTTTCTCTATTACGCCCCACACACAACACTAGATCTACAATGTCTAGCAAATGAGACGTCCACTTAAAACCATCCTAAAATAGCCTAGAAGTAGAACCAGGCTGAAACGGGAAATTCCCAAAATACCAACCTGTGTGTATGAGCTTCGGATGATAAGTTAATAACCTCTTTTTTTGTTGCCAGTGTAGGCCTACAAACTCTTTCCACTGTTTCCAGTTCATAGATCTCTGTCAAGGCGGCAAGAAATGATGACTACACGAGTCTACCTGTTTCAATTTGTTAGTTCCCAGGCCTCATAATTATGATAAGCATTGTTAACGAATATAAATTTTCACATACGGACGATTATAACCACTTTAATGCACAATGTATCCTCCGAGAGACGTAGTCCTCTTCAACTGTAACAGTTAAACGTTTTTTGTTGTAATAATAAGGCATAAAGAAGCCGAATCTAGACCTAAAGCTTAGGGGTTGCAATGCTGTAGGATCTTAATGAAAAAATAACGGTAGTAAACTTCGTTAAATGTTAGAAATCACAAGTGACACAAAGTGAAAATAAAGAGGGCCAGGGTTCGAGTCGTGTCCACTGCATGATGCGACTCCATCAAAACTCGGTGCCTGTTACGATAAGAATAGTGACTTTGCGCTTTTTCTACAACAGAGTAGCAATGTTTGCCGTTTTTACACTCATTATGAATCGCATCAATCGATGAGGTCATGCTAATAATAGCTCGTGTTCTTTGCGACAACTGTGCATCCAAGCAAGCTGTGTATACTTAATAGAGCGCAATCGACTGTAACATAGCTGTATAGCTGTAAATCAAGTGCGCATTGTAAATAAGAAACAATGAAAAATAATGTTCATCTTAGTATTAACATGACGATGGTACAATCTAGGCTGCAATTACCTATGCCTAGAGGGTAGTGGGAAATACACTTCCTCTTTTTCCTAAGATAAAAAACAACAACAGCAGCAGCAGCAGCAACAACAACAACAACAACAACAAAAACGACAACGATGTCGACGACAACACCAACAAAGACGATGACGACAACCACAACAACAACAACAACAACTCGCTCCACTTCCATAATGTACTTGTACTACTCAGGCTGTCTCAATTTGCTTGACAAGGTAACTTCACCTTGAACTTGGTCCAGCCCCTGACGGTGTTAAGGCCCATAAATCGGAGATGTCTTGGGTCAGATGTGGTTCCTCCCGTAACACACCTGCTTGCTATGGTTAATGGCAGCTGACAGATCAGCTTTGTCGGACTTTGTATAAATTAATAGAAACAAGTTCTCAGAGGTACAGGCGTTAGGTACTTTGTCAATTTGGTGAAGGTGGGCTGGCTATCCCAATTATCTTTCATGTCGGAGACTCAGAGCTGTATCCACTCACGCCGTGCGTATTTTTGGGATTATCGTCCTTTATAGTGAGCAATTTCCCCGTTCAATAAGTAAGGGGAGTAACCCCTTTTGGAATACTTAACATTTTTTATTTATTTATCTACCTTGGGTTATTTTCCTTTTATTGTTTTTTTACGTTCTTTTCTTTTCCTTCACTCAGACCCCATCTCTGGTTTTCCTACTTGTTCAAACATCAGTGGTACACACCACAGGACATGAAGTTTTGCAGAAGCACAGACACAATATAAAAATCATCCAAAAAATATAAACGTTCAAGGCAAAACAATCTTTCCCTTTCCATGACAAGTTTAAAACACGTTCACGTTTGATATATTCTCTAATCAATTCTAAAAATTTGGAGCGCATTAGAAAAATACCTACCTTCCTCCTGTTCCATCAAATACAATGCCTAAGGTCATCCGTTATCGAAGCAGAGATTGCAAAGCTTATCATCGTCTGTCGCTGCCAGTAGGCGATTCTTTTTGCCCATCTTTTATTATTCATCCTTGCGACATGCTTGCCATTTCCACTTTCAATTTGCGACAAAGTCTACTTCGTTTTATTTTAGATTCGTTATGCTTTCTGATTTCTTGACAATAAATTATATATATTATCTTGTGTTTTGGTCTTAAGCATCTTATCTTTCCATAGTTCTTAATGTCGTTCTTAGTTGTTAGGCAAGTGTCTAGGTGAGGTATTTCAGGATAAGGTTATACAAATCAATGAACACAAAACAATACAGATATTTGTAATGAAAAAAATAACTTTTACTCTTTTGTTAAGTCATATGTTTTGAGGGCAATATAATACATAATGATGGTTGCATAATAATATTTCATATATTTTTCTAAAATAAGCAACAAAACCCCCAGATACTCAAATTGACAAATCTCGCAATCAAGGCTATAATTAAACTAAAAAATCATTACTTAAAGAAAATGAACATAATTATTTGCCGAGCAACTTCCACCAATTCTGCTATTACAATTCAGATTGCGAATGGTTGTCGAGTAAACTTTTTGAATTGAAAACCATTTTGATATTGTGTCTTCGAATTATATACAGGCTGTTTAAAGAAATTATGAACACGTGTATGTTGCATGTACATGATTGTTAAAAAGGTAATGGACAGAGTAGAGCGAGCGAGGGAGCGAGAGAGAGAGAGAGAGAGAGAGAGAGAGAGAGAGAGAGAGAGAGAAAGAGAGAGCGAGAGCGATTGAAAAAGATAGGGATAGTGGTAGGGAACGAAATACAATTATGGACTGCGTATAGTATTATCGAAATAATCCTCTCGCATCCTTCGAATTTTCATCTTTCACCTTTTCTTCAATATAAGTTTCTGGTTTTTAGTTTTGCTGATGAAGCCCAAGGTTGGTGTTAAGTCAACGGGTTTTCCCTCAACGCCTGGCAGGACAGTGTAGAACTGGAGGATGCTAGTGAAGAACATGAACAGTTCCATCCGGGCCACCAGCTCCCCCACACAGTTCCGGGGACCTAGAAGGTAAAAAGAGGAGGGGTGAACAAATACAAATAGTATTAGATAATACAGTCATGCCAACTCATAACTTCTCACATAGGGACGATTATAACTAATGATGTAATGTAATCAACTCCTCTGCATGACGTAGTTCTCTTCAACTGTAACAGTAACAGAAGAGACACAGGGAGATTCTTCAATAATAATGAACATGAACATTGTTTTCGTGATTATGATGACGATGATGATGATGATGATGATGATGATGATGATGATGATGATGATGATGATGATGATGATGATGATGATGATGATGATGATACTGATGATCATGATGACCATAATGATGACGTTGAAGAGAAAGAGAATGAAAAGAATTGTGCTAAGGATGATGACAACGATCATGAGAAAATGATAATAATATATATTTTAATATCGAAACTATCAATATTGTAAGAATACATGTATTAATTACTAAAATATAGCCATAACAAAATATTAATCAATAGACTATTTTAATAACTATGTTATTAATTATCGATACTGACCAACAGAAAACGACACCGCCCTGTCTCGCCCAGTGACTTCCCCATTGTCGCCGAACCAGCGGGCGGGATCGAATTTGTCCGGGTGGGCGAAGACCTCTGGATCGTTGTTGATGGCGAGGATATGCGGGAAGCAAACCGACCCTCGAGGGATGGTATATCCGGCTAGCTCGAAGTCTTCCTCAACGTACCTCGGGAAGCCGAATGGAGCTGAGGGTTTGTAACAATCAATACTCTGAAGTGGAATAGTTATGATTTGAGCTACTTGGTTAATTATATGATAAAAACATCTGGAGATCTTTTTGTTTACAGACCTAACCATTAGAATATCTAAGTTCTATATCTTCTTCAATTCAATGTACCAATGTACCTCGGGCAGCCAAATGGAGCTGAGGATTTGTAACAATAGTTATGATTTGAGCTAATTAGTTAAGTATAAAATTAAAAACACCTGGAGATCTTTTCGCCTACAGACTTAAACACAAGGATATCTCAGTTCTTTAGAACCGTTTTGTTCGAATGTTGTAATCTATGAAAGATAATAAGTTAGGAGTTTTTTTTTAAGTATGCGTTTGGAAATATGTGCCAAATTGTCTGCGTGTCCTCCTTTCACGTAAACACACACTCACAAACTATTTACCTCTCTCCTTTCCTTCACTCACATTCTGCTCACACTCTCTCAGTCTCTCTCTCTCTCTCTGTCTCTTTCTTCTCTACGTCTTTTCGTCTCTGTCTCCTTCTTTTCCCCCTTCTGGTTGGGACGGTGTCAGTAAAATAGGACTGACTGAGATATCCCTAAACTGCCATGTGTAGCATATGTTAAAATTGTCAGACGCTACTCTTGCAATACGTCAACGACGTGACCTTGCTAGTATCGTTGGACGTTGAGAAATCAAATCATTCACTCATTTTCCCCACCTCCCCTCTCTTACTCTGTGCCTGTGTGCCCTCTCTCTCTCTCTCTCTCTCTCTCTCTCTCTCTCTCTTTCTCTCTCTCTCTCTCTCTCTCTATATA
>RQTK01000538.1:115147-124370 GCA_003991915.1 Elysia chlorotica
TCACATATGAGAAAATAAAACAGCAATTAAATGCATCAACCTAACACAAACATTTTCTAAAATACTGGGTTTCGAAAAAAAAGAAATAACAAAGTACATGATTATTGTCCTGCGAGGACTAAAACCTTTATTCCCTCATACAAAGTACAGAAACACTTCAGATCCAATTAAAAAAAAACAAAAAAACTTATTAATTTTGTCTTGGATATAGAAATCAGAGATATCAATATTTGGAAAATCCGTTTTTTTTTTTTACAATCTCAGCTGTGAAAATTTCATGGATTTGTTACAATCGAAAGCAAAAATATTTGTGTTCAGTTCATGGCGGCCCAGTATATTACCGCTCTTGACTGACAAACAGATCCTCTTTTGAGAACCTTAAGGACATAAAACCAATCAATGCTTAAAATTGAAATTTTTTTGTTAAAAGCAATTATATATCTTTCCAGAACTTTCAGACATGTAAAAAAAACATGAAGCAATAATAATTATTTGGCCCCAAATCATCTTACCATCTTAGATCCTAAATATTAGGAGATAAATGTAACCGCTAATGATTCAGTTATTCACACCCCCCTGGAGAGATGACATTAAATCTTTTATGGACAGTTTAATACAATACAGGGCCACAGCATTTCAGAGAAAGGTGATGAGTCATGTATATATATAGTATTTAGAATTATTCATAGCTATGGCTTCCTTGTAATATGAATCAAACTGTGAAGGCACACTGTTTAAAGATGATAGCAAAGCTTTTGTAATATCAGAAATGTCCCATGTAGATCAGAATATGTAAAGTTAGTTTCAAAATCCCAAAATAGTGAGTATGAATTTTTAACTGATGTATATATTAGGAGGAAAGCCTTTAGGGTGTTGATATTACGTGTATATGCGTATGATATATGTGGAGGAGGATGGCATTCATAGATTTGGCTGCCAAGGATATTCAAAATTCATGAACATTAAATGTGAGGCAAGAACTCCCTTCTACCTTCAAAAATCACACAAATATTCTCTTCAAACAAAACTGTCTTGAATCGTGCATGAGAAAATTAAGAAGTATAAGAACATATATAAAAGAAAAATTTGTATTTCTTATTTTTTCTTTTACTCAGTCTGACAAAGTTGGTTGGTGGGTGGAAAGGAACTATTATGTGCCAAAAAGGGGGTCCATATTCATTAACCATGATACATAATTATTCTCATTTAGAACTGTGACCTCTTTTTTTCTCGAAGAACATGTTATATTTGCCTGCCTCAAGATACAAATATCATAAACCTCGAATAACTGTGCTAATTTATGACACATCCTGAGACTAGAAAGCTACAAAAAACTTACTCTTAAGCTGAATGTTCCTGTGTTAATTTTTAAAAGAAACACTTTGATATTATTACACTCTCTTAAGACTTATAAAACAATCTCATACAAACTATTGCTTGATTTAAAAAAAAAAGGATTTTGTAAGTGAACAAATCCTTCTTGACTTAGGAGTCCAACTAATAACAGAAAACAATCTCAGACAAAATATTGCTTGATTTAAAAAAAAAAAGGATTTTGATACTAAACAAACCCTTCTTGACTTAGGAGTCCAACTAATATTGCTAAACTTCACATATTTAAAATAAAAAATTCAGAATAACTTAAAACTACAAACAGCAATTCTTATGACCAGCAGATTTGTGATCTAAGGTTAAATAAAAACAATAAACCTAGTTATTTTCTAAAAAGTTTAGTCTTATGATATTGCACAAGGACCTCCTTCTACCAGCTAGCACTAAAATACTTCAATTATGTTATAAATGCAAAGCTCTCTTAAACCAATAGACACAAAATAAAATTAAAATATTAAGGAACATTAGGAATCAAATAAGAATTACAATGAAACTAAGTTCAAAACCCATTAGATAAAATAAGAAACCAAGTAAAATGACAGTAATGGTGATACCTAAAATAACAACAATAATAATGATAAAAATAACGATAATAATAATAATAATAATAATAATAATAATAATAATAATAATAATAATAATAATAATAATAGATAATGACAATGCCCTGTAAACCTTTAAAACTACTGTTTAACACACCAATAAGAGACATACTTTCCAAATTAAAAGGAAAGAAAGATATAAAAAATCTTACACATGATTGATTTAAAAAAATAAAATAAAACACTCCAAAAGAGATTAGAACTGTTACACTAACAAGAAGTTTATCGGTCAAAAATATAGAAAACCCAAGGGATAATCATGTTACCTTGCATAAAAAAAAATTCATAGCTTAAAACTGGACCACACATAGCAAGATAATTGGCATTTTGCTTTTAAGATTAAAGATAGAAAAAAATGTTTTTGAAATTTCTTTTTTTTTTTAAGTTCAAGCAAATACACAAAGGACAAAATTTTATCCACAAAGAGAGAAAGCATCCACACCGCAATAAAAAAAAAAAAGAATATGTTTATCTATCATCAGATTTCAGTTCCATTTATGACAAGCAGTCATGCTTCAAACTTGGCATTGATTCACATCCATTAGCATAAAATGCATTGATCAATATTTAATCGCAATCGTCTGCACTGATCAGCATTCCATATTATTGATCTGAAATGATCATCATTTGATCGGTTTGATCCCCACTGATCAGCATTGGATCACATTCATCAGCATTAATCAGTAATAAATCCCATTGATCAGCATTGATCAGCAACAGCATCCATCAGTGACAGCATTGATCAGTATTTAATCTCATTGGTCTATATTGATCAGTATCGCATTGAACTGCATTGATCAGCAGTGATTGACTTTCAGCAAATAAAATGAACCGTTATATTAGAGTTCAACATGGCTGGTGTAAAATTTAATTTGGGAGTTGCTCCTTTGAATGAACAGAAAATGCCCAGTTTCTTGTGGTTTTGGCAATGCAGTTTCTGTCAAGCAAACTTCCTAGAACATATTTATTTTCAGTTTCACACAACCTTTTTCGAGAATATTTTGGACTTTCTTGCGTGAGCTTTGCATTCAAGATTTTTTGGCGGTAAAATTTCTTTTGCGAAAATAGTATTTCAAAGCTTTCGTTCAACACAGGTCAATTGCAAAAAAGTTTATATTCATATATTTCCTAGTTTATCAGTTTTTATTTCGGAAAACTTTCTTTTGCACAGCATTCTTTACAAGAAAATTTCTTTTACACAATTTTATATCAAAGTTTCACTGAGCACTGTTAAGCGCTAAAAAAGGCGTCACTTGAACACTTTTCTGGGCATGCTTCCTCCGCCTCCTTTACTACCCGCAGCAGTTCTTCGGGAATCTTTAGAGCCAGCGCGACGAAAGCTAGGCGACTTTGAATTTGGCGATTCTTGCGATGAATTGATCAAAGGTGCAGTTGGTGGTGATGATGATGAAGAAGATGATGATGTTGATGATGATGATGTTCGTGGTGGTGGTGGTGGTGGTATCTGCGAAGGTGAAGGTGAAACTGGTCTTCTCTCAGTCCACCTGTTGAGAACAGCCAAGGCCTGAGTTTTGCAAGCTGCCGTGTTACAGTAATGGTTGTTGTTGTCGCTGGATCCCGTACAGACGCTGTTGCTGTTGTAGTAACAAGAGCAGGAGGACCGTGCTAGTCAGCTGTTGGGCATGTGGACCACACAAGCCCCGGCACGACCAGTGCATAGAGGCGACACCTAGGACAGGGGGAGAGAAAAAGTTTGAGTTTAATTTGTTGCTTAGCGTTTAAACATAAGTAATATTCAGGCTATATTTTGGAGACGAACCAAGTCTAACACCTAACAATTTTATGTGCTGCCACAAATAGACAGTGCAGGGATATTCATGACTCCTGACTCAGCTCTCACATTATACTAACAATAACCCAGCCGGTAGCAGACAAAACTGGGCTAAAAAATTTGTGATTGATTGTTGGTTTCGAATAAGAGACCTGACAATTGGGAGGTCAATGCTCTACCATTTGGGCCAGTTCGTCCCCCAAGAAGGGGAGAGACCAAAAATAAAGAGAGCATGTCATACTGTGACTAATAATGAAGAGCGTGTGTTACACTGTGATTAAAAATAGATTAGGTTATACACTGTCCAAGATTTAAAAAAGTATGTTACACAGGGATCAATAAGAAAGAGAAAGCAAATAATATTAAGCAAATAAACATGTTGTTGTTTTTTGCATCTGTATATCTTTAAAATTTAAGCTTTTTCCATGATCATTTTCTATCAATCTTTATTTATATCTTTACTCTATAAAGTTTCTAGATAACTATACATGGATTTCATTTTAAGGGTGCAGACTATTAAAAGTACTCAGATCCAATCAATACAAATCTCTTGTGCAAAAACACAGTCTTCTTTGCCGTGACAGAAGACATTTCTATGCTGCAGTCTGGAAGACTGACTCACCTTATTCCACTCGTTGGAGCCTGGGTCGTAACACTCGACATCACTGAGGTACTGCATGCCATCGTAGCCTCCCACAGAGAAGAGCTTATCCCCCAGGGGACACAACCCAACAGAGTCTCGTGGACAGCTCATCGCAGCAATGATTGTCCATTGGTCCGTTTTGGGGTCATACCTGAAAGATAAAAAAAATTGACTGGGATTAGGACTTGAGGAGTTAAGTTGAGTAGGATTGGTTGCTTTAAGTCTAATGTTCTCATTATATAGGCTTTTTCTCATTATATAGGCTATTGTGAATCAGCCCCAAGATTAATGTTCGACAATTTTGTGTGTTGCCACACACGAGACAGTGCGGGCAGACCTCAACACCTGTCTCAGCCGGTCATATTGTACTGAAACCTACCCAACCTTTGGGGATGATATCAGACAAAAAATTTTTTTTACCAATTCTGGGTTTCAATTGGGACCTCCAGATCCAAAGACCAACGCTCTACCACTTAAGATAGTTTGCCCCCAAGGACTGGGAGGATTTATCAAGAGAACTTCATGCTAAATGCTCAGAAACAGACCAACATAGCAGCTATAAATACACATAATTTTTTTAAAAGGAAACATTACTCTAGCTATGCAGCAAGCCTAAAAAAATATAAATATAATTTCACTAAAGTCTATGATATATATATATATATTATTCTTTCTGTTTTGCAAACTTCTAAATTTGAACTTTGCCTACCAAATCAAATCCGTAAAAAAAAAAATTAAAGTATACCGCTTTTTATTCGCCTGACTGCAATTCACTTTTAAACTGAACAGACATACATTAACAATAATATTTTTACCAGCACTCACCTTTCAGCGCAGTCAAAGCGACTGTTCTGTGGGTTGGTGGCAGGCGCCTCGTAACCTCCGACAACATAGAGGTATCCACCACAGTTAGCTGCCCCTACACCACCCCGACGCTTGGACATGGGCGTGCAGTGCGTCCACTTGTTGGTGTGAGGGTCGAAACACTCGACAGACTTAAGGCATGAGCTTCCGTCTCGACCTCCGACAGCGTAGAGCCTGGCAGGGGGTGGATAGAGAGAGAGATATAGTGAAGGAGGTAGAGAGAGAGAGGGAGAGAGAGAAGGAGAGAAAGAGAGAGAGAGAGAGAGAGAGAGAGAGAGAGAGTGAGAGAGAGAGAAAGATAAGCAGGAAGGGAGGGAGAGGTTTGAGATGGTTGCTTAACATCCAATGTCTATATGATAGACTAGATTGTAGATGGGCCCGCTGACAGATTTTATATGCTGCCACCCACTAGACAATGAAGGGAGTCCTATCTCACATGGTCACACTATACTAGCACAGACCCAACCAATGGGGAACTTAATAGGATAAATACATTTTTGACTAATCATGTGTTTCGAACCCCACTGAGTTGACATTGAAATATCATCTGGATAAAACAATTTAAAAAAATTGGTATAGTATGGCAGACTGCTTTTAAAAGGATGGAAAAATGATACACCTTGCACTAATTATTTTTATGATGCCTCCATTCAGGAAAACCTTTGTGTTACTTCAAATGTCAACAAAAAAGTTAATGTAATCCTTTTAATTGCATTTTTTGAATGGTAGTATCATATGGCTAAACCTCAAACATTTAGCCTGTCATCAGCAGCCTGAACTGTGTCATATCCTTCAATAAGTTTTGCTACAGGGTAGTAAAGGATTATGTAATTGGTTGTCTCAAGATTTCCATTCCATAGTAATTAGCACATGTTTGTCACTATCTTGACGTGCAAGGACTTGTGTACCCCTGTCACCCTGATGCTGACACCAGCTCAGATTCAATCATGCTTCAACAGAAGATGGATAGTATGTGTGGTTACTTGGCATCTAACGCCAGCACTATATATATACTATATTGTGGATGGGCCTCTAGAGTCATGTCTGACAAATTATGTGCTGATATACAGAGACAGTGCCAGGATGCACTGATCCAAACCAGTATCCAGACATGGGCTCACCTAACCTAGACTCATCTTCCACTTTTTTGAATGGTAGTATCATATGGCTAAACCTCAAACATTTAGCCTGTCATCAGCAGCCTGAACTGTGTCATATCCTTCAATAAGTTTTGCTACAGGGTAGTAAAGGATTATGTAATTGGTTGTCTCAAGATTTCCATTCCATAGTAGTAAGCACATGTTTGTCACTTTGTTGTCGTGCAAGGACTTGCTTACCCCTGTGACCCTGATGCTGACACCAGCTCAGATTCAATAATGCTTTTCAACAACAGATGCATACTGTGTGTTGTTGCTTGGTGTCCAACGTCAGCACTACAGACTATACTGTGGATGGGTCTCTAGACTCATGTCTGACAAGTTTATGTGCTGATATGTATGACTAGGAGTCAGCACTATAGACTATACTGTGGATGGATCTCTAGACTGATGTCTGACAAATTAATGTGCTGATACACAGAGACAGTGCGGCGATAACATGACAGGAGTCAGACCAGGACCAATTCAACACACACAGCGTCCAGACAAGGGCTCACATATCCTAGACTCATCATCCATTAAAACTATGCCAGCTAACTATAAGTACCGGTACTTACTTTCCATGGAGTGCGGCAACCCCTACAGTGCTGCGTGCTGTTGACATCGGCGCCACATAACTCCATTGCCTGGCCTGGGGGTCCCAGCGCTCGACTGTGTTCAGGTAGGACCATCCATCATGGCCGCCAACTGCGTACATGGGGCCCTCCAGTACTCCAACACCTGAGCAGGGGAGAGATTAAATTTTTTATGTTTGTTGCTTAGCGTTTCATGTAAGCACTATATAGACTATATTGTAGACAGAGTCGAAGACTCACGTCTGTTAATTTTACGTGCTACCACACAGAAACATATTTGATAGGACTAAACATACAGACATATGACATATTAGGAGAAAAAAAAATGTAAATCAGTCAAATAAAAGCGAGCAGACAGACAGACAGACAAACAGATGGATAAACTGATTGAGAGGGAAAATTAGCACAATGTTAACAGAATAATTATGGTTCAAGAGAAAATATCTCCCCACTTATCAAATCAAGCAAGAAAAAAGTTCACAAACCTAGCCCGTGCCGATGTGTTGACATGGGAGGCATGAGAGCCCAGGACTTTTTCTTGGGGTCGTAACATTCCACTGTGTTCAGAGTCTTGAGACCATCTCTGCCTCCGACAACGAAGAGCTTCTCGTCCAGCACGGCCACCCCAAACTGGAGGCGACGGCCGCACATCGAGGCCACCTGGGTCCAGGTGTTAGTGCGCAGGTCGTACTTCTCAATGCTGGTTGGACCTGGGAGAAAAGTTAACATGGATTTGAACTTTATGAGCTGTGAAAACTGCTAATCAGATACATTCCTTGTTTTGATTTAGAGCGAAACCGTCGACTTTAATAACATCGAGTAAGCACACGCAAGTCTGACTTATTCTTAGTTAAACTCTTTGGGAAGTTAGGTAACGCCATAAAAAACATAGCACTGGATTGAAATTCTACGGGAAAGAGTTCAAGAGAGAGAGTTTGAAAAGAGTCAGGAAGATGAAGGGCGGCGTGATAGAGTATCCTTTTCCAATGCAGGTCTGTAGTTCAAGCCCCTCTCTAGCGGCCGCGATTTTGCCTTGTACTGCTTTGGTCTATGCCAGTTATGATGTGATCAACAAAGTTCCGGGTATCCAAAACTGGCGTTTTAATAACTTTTTATAAGACCTAGGAGTCGTTAAACCAGGAGAGAACTTCGTCCATCTGAACATAAATCATACATGTAGGTAGAAGTGGAATTACATGGACTGAAGTCAAAAGGTTCGCCTAGAGGTAAAGGGAAATATGGAAAGGGTTTTCTTGGTGGAGTATACTCTGAGCTAGGGTTAGAAAGGCAACGATGATGATGATGATGATGATGATGATGATGATGATGATGATGATGATGATGATGATGGTGATGATGATGCGAACGACGATAACGATGATAATGATTGTGATGATGATGATATTGATGACAATGACGACGACAGTGATGATGACGATGACGATGACTGTGATGACTGCAATAATAATAATGATGATACTTATGATGACGACGATGATAATGACAATGATGATAATGACTTACCTTTGGTACACTCCATGCTTCCCACAGCGTACAAAACTCCAACCGTCGACTTCCTGGGCTTGGTGCGCGGCGACTGCAGCGAGGAGCGGCGTTCTGGCAGCAAATGATACTTGAGCGCCTCCATGATCAGCTGGTGGCAGTCCTTGTCGTCCTGGAACAGGGAGTTAGTCTCCACATGGTCGGCGATGAACTGCACAGGGTGAAGAGAGGCGGAGTCAGTTTTGTTGTCCGTTTTATTGGGGTACTTTTTCACAAGAATTTTCTTGAGTGAATGAATATAAAGTAGGAAGTGGCTATTTACCCGGTAACCGGACAAATAGCCAAGTGGCTATTCCTCCGGGAGTCTTGGATTGGAATCTTGGCGTCTACGAGTGGCGTGCGAAAGCGCGAGGAGGGCACTTTTGTTTTCCTGGGTTTCCCCGATCTATTTTTACTACCCCTTGCTGTTATCACTCTTTATCTACTGCGCCTTACTAGCTTCTCCACCCCTAGATCTAAGTAATGGAGAGTAGATCTATTATAGTAGATCTAGTGTAGATCTATAGTCGACTTCACGCTTGTGGTAGAGAGAGAGAGAGAGAGAGGGGGGTACAGTTAGGGATAAGAGAGAGAGAGAGAGTGATTAAAAGAGTAGAGGGAGAGAGAGAAGTTTAGAAATAATAGAGAGAGTGGGG
>RQTK01000538.1:136122-152366 GCA_003991915.1 Elysia chlorotica
AGAGAGAGAGAGAGAGAGAGAGAGAGAGAGAGAGAAACTAAGAGAGAGGACCAGACATTTAGATCCACTAGTTAACTCTCCAGAGATTTCAGTACAGACAAATAATCGCCCCTGTCGATTGGCATGACCAGAAGCCTGAGCGTGATTTCAATGGCTCCCTGTTAATATTTAATGGACCCGATTCTCCGATTCTTTCTAATAGGCTTTCCTATTCACTCAGGACTAAGAAAGTTTCCTATAATCATGAATAGAATTACAAATTCGACGAGCAAAATGAAAAATGCGATATTATTTGAAGTAATAAGTATAACAAACGGACATTACAGCGCAATAGTCTATTGCCTTGATATAAGGCATTTCACGTGGTGGTATGGGTATTACTTGGTTTAACGTCAAATGTCAGCACTATTATAATTATTATTATAGGCTACATTGTGGACGGACCCCAAGACTGACGTATGACAATTTTTTTGTGCTGACACACACGAGACAGGGCGGGGAGACCATTGCTCCTATCTCAGCCGATCACACTTTGAGAAGGACAGGCTAAAATTAATGCTTTAGAGGTGTAACCATAGGAAACTACCACTAGACAGTTGTACCGGTGGTTGTACCGGTGGTTGCTGTTGTTCCAATACTGATGCTCTAGAGGTGTTGTCCAGAGTTGTGGCAGCACATGCTGCAACAAGTCATGTGATGCAGATGGTGGTGGTGGTACCGTTGTCCATAAGGCTGGTGTCCGATTCGATGATGATGATGATGATGATGATGATGATGATGATGATGAAGTTGATGATGATGATGATGAAGTTGATGGTTTGTTATAATCATATGCTGCTCTGTCTCCCAGAACAAAAACAGAGTTAGAAGTTAGACCGACTGTTGCGGGCCTTTGTCTTTTTCGTCTCCAACAACGAAACATTCAGGGACGACACAGAATTCTTAACATTAACCTTCATTAAGATATGTATAGGCTTTAGTGGTGGATAGTCCTTGTCCTCAGAAATCCATATTGATCGTCAAAATGGCGATTTATTCAGGACTCAAAGTGACAACTGGCACATTACTTCATGTTGCGTTGAGCAAATTGTGAGTTTTTCTTCTGATACAAATTTCTGGCATTGCCGTGTGCACTGGCAAAACACATGCATTGAAGTGTAATGATAGATGCACACCCAGTTTTCCAAACAGAGAAAGTCAAGTCATCGAATTAAAAGCAGTAAAAAGACTTGTGCGAAAGGTTTTTGCTAATGTTTGTCCAGTGACTTTTCCTATTTTTCAAAGCCTTGATCTACACCAATTTGTACTAAATAGTCCAAGGATGCGATGATCTAGACTGAAATAAACACAACGAATGAGTCACAATAAGTTTCACACCACTGGATCTATAATAATGATTATCATTCTGTTGACATTAGAAAGCAGAGCTCGCTTCAGTGAAAGCGCAAGCTGCCGACAAACAAGCTGTTCACAAGAAAATCCCCGATGACTAACAGTAACATCGCTGACAACTATTGGACAAGGACTTAGCATCGCGTGTTGATAGGTTATCTCAATCGTTATGTACATCTACGTTATTCCTTATATAAATCTTGTTTTCTATCGCCTGGGTTTCCCGATGAGTAATCTACGGGTACGAAGATGGGGCCCTAAGACAGATACGAACCTAGGACCTCCGACTCGTCAGTCAAGAGCACTACCTACTGAGTTTTCTATCAGTCTAGATCTACGTCTATTCAGCCTATCAAACTTTCCTTGGTGTTGCGAATCGTACAAAGAGTAAGATATCTACAATATGATGGTAGATAGATAGATAGATAGATAGATAGATAGATAGATAGATAGATAGACAGATAGAGAAATAGATAGATAAAAAGACAGATAGAGAGAAAGATAGATAAATAGATAGATAGATATATCGAAATAGATAGCTATGTAACTTGAAAGTGAGATAGATAGAACAGAGAGAGAGAGAGAGAGAGAGAGAGAGAGAGAGAGAGAGAGAGAGAAGGAGAGAGAGATGTGATGATTCTTTTAAATAATAAACTTCGTAGACATGAACCTAGTAGCTCTTCCAGTAAGTGCTAAAACATTACTATACTACAATTGTAGTTTACTTTTACTAAAAAAATTATGAAATGACAAAAACATTTCACTGAACATTTTTATCACGTAAGAACAGATTGGCCTATAACATCATTTAGATGTGATTTTTGGATGTTTTCAACTTATATCGTATGCCTTGTGTTCCCTACACCGCACGGTTTTGTTGTTGTTGTTCTCTGTTCAATATTAATAATAAACCACTCATAAAAAGTAGGTGTCGCAACCGAAAATAGTAAGGTTTCAAAACAGCGTAACCACAGAAACAAGGAAAAAGTTAGAAACACAATAATTATTAAATTTAACACATCAACGACACTGTAAAACTCTAAACTAGCAGAGCGAGCCTGACATGTAACCTTTAACCGCAAGTCACGGCCGATTGAACTTGTGTCACAAAGAGCTGGAGCTGAATGTCGCCTGTTTTGGGAATTATGTCACACACTATATATACTATATACTAACTTAAGCAGCAAAACCAAGACCTAAGACCTAGGAATGAATAATCGTCAAAACAATATAAACACCACACCGCTACGAAGACAGTAAGTTTCAGAAATCCCTGCCACTCGGGGATATGATCTCGCACATCCCATGGCCAAAACGGAACTGAGCAATACTTTTATCTAACTCCAGCGATCGCCCGGACTGAATGGGATAAACTCGAGGCTATATAAAAGTGTGCTCCGATAAACTTCAATACATGTACTTTAAACGCCCGTCGCGTCAAGCCATTGATCTCTGCCTATAACATATCGACTTGTTTAGCGTCACACGCCATCCCCGTGTCCCCTTAAAGGACGCAAGGAGCGCGGCATTATTTTTTAAATACGAAGACATTCTGACCCCTGTTGCTAAAAATACTCCGAGTTCCCCGTCGGCAAAATAGGAAATTGCTTCTTATATTTTTCAAGCGTCGGCCTGCATTTTTCATGGCGTAACAAAGAGCAGGGCGTGTGTCTCTCTGTCTCTCTCTCTCTATCTCTCTCTCATTCCTCTCGGTCTCTCTGTCTCTTTATCAGGGTCACATCTGGTATATTGTGCAGCCGGTAACCACTAGACCCACGGGACGCAATGACTGCCTTTCAGGTCATTCCAGTTCAAAAAACACAATCACAGTCGCATTGAGGAATCGATCGTCACCATCACAAAGAAAAAAACGCACAGTGTTGCGGGATGGTTTTCATCGCAAAGACGGAGACGCAGTATCACAGATGCAGTTGCTGTTGTAGTTGCTGCTGCTGTAATGAGACGCCAACTATGCCTTCTGTTTTCCTGGCACTCACAAGAAGCACGCTTTGTGTGGCAGGCGTTAGAACTTGGAATCACTTCAGGATTTTTTCCTGGCCAAGAGTTAGAAATCCAGATTGGTTTCTTCACACCTAGACTTCCTTCATGTTTCTTTCTCTCGTGTAGACTTTTGAGAGCATTCTTTACGAAGATAAACAATCAATACAATAGATTTTCCCCATGCTGCCTCTCCTTCCACCCTCCACCTCTCTCTTTTTCCCCACCGCAATCACCCCCACAACACACAGTCATACACACACTATCCAATAACTCCAACCTATTCCCATAAACTCATTTTCAGACACAAAAAGCTCCGGCTGGATCCGCGAGTTACGTGTTCTCTTGAGTGCTTTGAAGTCTTTCCGCACGAGCAAGTCTGTGCTATTAATAACAACCGGACTCATTTTGTCTACATTTAAATAATTAAAGAACACACTTCATCGCAACCTTCATGCTGACGTCACCGCCGGTGACCTCGACAACAAAGGGACCGCTGTTTACCTGCGCCGATGCCTGCAGTCTGGGCCGCATCGCAGACACTATACATGCACCCTGGGTCTCTGGCGTGCACGTGCATTTCACGGATGAGCGACATTTGCTCTGCCAGCGAACCGCTCAACACCTTTGTGGGTTAATGCTGATCCTCGTCCAATCCTGGCCCCAGTGTGAGCCATAGTGCAAAGTAATACCTGCTGTATTGTCTTGTAATACACAGGCTAGACGGATTACATAAGGTTTCAGCTCGTGCCAGTGAGAAAATTCCTGATGTATCGTCTAGAAATACGCAGGTTAGAAGGGTAATAAACAATAATTTGATAATGGCGTGTTAAGAAAAAAATATGAAAAGGTCTGAATATATAATGGTCCTTCAAGCAAACGATTGAATTCATGGTCCAACACATTGTGAAGAAACGCGTTATATGAAGGGGTAACGAAATAGGCGTATACCGTCCCTCAAACATAACGTCTAAATTGTACAGCTCAGTGCACAGCCTAAATTATTCTAACATAAAGCTTTATTGACGCCCGTAGTTTTGATATTTTTATTTGTATGACACGAACGAAGCACTCGGAATAAGATCGATGTAAATGATAATCTGTGCAATTAATTTGAATAAAACAATAATAAAGTAATAATAAAGATAACAATAATAATAATAATAATAATAATAATAATAATAATAATAATAATAATAATAATAATAATAATAATAATGCTGCTGCTGCTGCTGCTGCTGCTGCTGCTGCTGCTGCTACTACTACTACTACTACTAATAATAATAATAAAAATAATGATACTAATAATGATGATGGCGATGATAAATAAAAAAAAAGTGGCCTTTCAGGCGACCTTGAGAGGCGAGTACCTCCACCACTCGGTGTGATAGTAGAGGTCTTAAGATAACTATGGCCACAGTGAAAACGAATTTGATGACATATATGAATAGGAATCTGCACCAGCGTCCAAAAATAGCATAATCATAGGCTTACAAAACCTATGGACGATTAAGAAGTCCGATGCATGAGAGGCTCGATTATGTCATCCGTCATCGTCATAATATGGAGCGCAAAGTCTGTAGTGTTTACAGTTTGAAAATTGAGTTCACTCTGAGTCTGATTGGCTTGGTTATGTGTGTGATGACTTAGGAGACGAGAGAAATGTAGGGCAGGGTCCACAAAGTGGCATCTAAAACCATTATCTCATTATGAGCTTTATGGGTTATGCTTGAGAGACTTTTATCTCTTTACAGGTTGTGCTTCTTACGGTGGTGCTGTGGTAAAAGATTTATTGGCGTTTTTTGTTATGTTCTGTCTGGCATTACGTTTTGTTTTTCGTTGTTGATGTTTTTTTAAAGATTTTTTTGATCAGTGTATTTCTGAGACAGTATTTATAAGAAAATTCAGTCGGGGGACCCCGTCAAAACACTGCGGGTCCATGATTAAATGTGTCTATTTAAATTTTTATTTTGCCTAATTCTTCAGTCTGAATTGTGTAAGGATAAATAAAACACATCAAGAACATTATTTTGTTTTTCATTTGCGGCTAATGCAGATAGTTCATGGTCAATTCTCTTACAGAACGATGACTTCCATATGATTAAACCAATTCCAAGAACGCGACAAACAGGAAGCAATCACATATGTAACGAGTATTTCTAGAGTGTGAAAAGATTAAGACCAAGAGAGATAGATAGATAGAGAGAGAGAGAGAGAGAGAGAGAGAGAGAGAGAGAGAGAGATATCCATACCCTACATTGTGAAGTTACTTAGAAGCTAGAGGATTAGCTAACTAATGATTCTACAATGGAACCAAATATTGCCACTCTAATAATCATACACTATAAAGCATTCGTATCATAAGCTCACACATTTCTAGGAAAGGGACATCCAAAAGACAGGCATAAACTTTCCTTTTTGTATCAAAATCGTCTAGAACTATTTCCCTTTTTAGCAGCAAATTAGTCAGAACATCTCCTAGGTTCAGAAATTGTAGACCTTACCTTAGCGGGGATCATATTAGGAAAACTAAGACGAAAGGGGAGATAATTGGAACGTCTACGTATAGATAGCTCTTTTTTAAGTGACGGTTCATATTAGCAGCTGGCTGGTTTGTTTGTTTGTTTTGGTATGTTTTTTTTCCTTTTCAAAGGTGCTCTCAAACTTAACGCGTACCAAGGTTAGGGAAACTCACGAACTATACAAACAAGGGAGTAACTACGTGAACCAAAACCGTCGTGTGGCGTGCAAAGCTTCACTACAAGTACTAAGTTAAATAATCCATGGCGACGGATTGTCTCGCTTAGGTCGGAGTTCTCTTACCAAAGACTCCAAACTACACACATAATCTCCTGAGGGAGAGAAACTCTATATGCTCAGAACCGAGACAAACTTAACCTACGGTACGTAGGACTTATTTTCTCATCATTCTGTTTGCCAAGAAATAACTTTATTTTTTGTTTTAGCCGTTACCAACATGAAGGAACCAAAAAAGTTAAAAAAAATAACAACAACAAAAACAAAAAAACAATTTGGCTGGTGGCCGAGTGGTAGCATCCTGAATTGTGAACACCAGTCAAGCAATCAGTGTTCACATAATCTTGCTCGTTGTAGAAAAAAATAATCCTGACTCGACAACCAAAACCGTGTATAGTAAGAATGAGATACAAAGTTTACATTTCATCCCGTTCCCATCAACAAATCAATAAAAAAAGAAATAAACAAACAATAATAATATTCAAGCCTGATAGACTTGCCTTAAATGCAAACCAAACAAAGGAAACAAATCTTTTGATGGCTTAATGTGATGTCGCCTTGGCGAATACGACGTGCGTGTTAAAAGCTTGAACTATTCTTGGAAAATGAGCCTTAGTTAAAAAGATCTACATCATTGTGTCCTGTGATTCCATAGCACTATCTATTGGCTGGCGATTCTAAAGTGGTCGTCTACACGACATGAAACAAGCCGCACATACACAGAATCTCTCCGGGAAAACTATCAGATGATAAGCAGAGAGAGACTGAGGCAGAAAGATACAGGAAGTGAGACAGAGACACAGAAAGATATCGCAAGAAACACAGACACAGAGAAAAACAAATAGATACAGAGAGGCAGAGAGAGAGAAAGAGAGAGAGAGAGAGAGAGAGAGAGAGAGAGAGAGAGAAATGTATATACATATATAGATTGAGAGAGAGAGAAAGAGAGAGAGAGAGAGAGAGAGAGAGAGAGAGAGAGAGAGAAAGTTCGATATTTCCATTGAAAGAAAAAAATGCAAAGGTAAAGGATATTGATTTGAGGGTTAACATGTGACGCTTTAATTTTAAATACGTTTTTCAGTGCGTTATGAAATCTGACTGTGTATGCCTAAGGCAAATACGCTGAGAATAGAAAACTCAAATATCATACTCGTACTCGTAGTCAATGGTATCTAGAGAAGAAAAAGAAAGCACTGAAAGAGGATCGCAATAAGCGTTGCAAAACAAAAACAAGTTCCACCTAATCTGTTGGGCTAAGAGACTTTCAGTACTGCAAAACAAATAATATGTAATGTATATTCTTGGATGCATGCCAAACTGTCGAGTTTATTTTTGTAGCAATGCCGAAACGTTTGAAGTTGGACCGTTTTGTCTAGCAAAACCATAAAGCCAGAACCGCGCAACAGAGTGGAAAAAGTAAACATAATAACAAATACTAGCTGAGATAAAACGTTGAGAAAGGGAGGGGGAGCGTGTGCAAGTGGTAGAGAATTGGTATTCTATTCGCGAAGTACGCAGTTCGATTCCACGACGGGCAATTTGTCAAATTTTGTCACTTATTGCTTGGGTCGGTACCAGTATATTGTGACTGGCTGAGACGGGAGTCCTGGTTATGGTATCCCCAGGAATCCTGATATCCCCCGAACTGTTTCGTGTAAGACGTCGCTCTTGGGAACCATCATGGGGGAATCTTAAAAGAGAGCGTATTTCGCACAAAGCACAAACTAGAACAGAACGCGGGTATATTTCTATCCGGCTGATTGGCGCTAAGCGAGATCTTCCCGAAATCCCCAGCAGCTGGCCTGTCTATTTTAGGCACTCTTGTCCGCTCTTCAGCTCTAGAGAGCAGATTTATATTATTATTATTATTATTTTGAAGAGCAAGTTATGGCAGCTTATGGGAAGGAAGGGTAGTCTTAGCTCAAGAAAGAGGATTATGAACAGCTGAAGCTAAAAAAAAAACAATCGAAAACAAAAAGTCGATTTTCGAGGTGAATTGAATGCAGCTAAGTATAGTTCTGAGTTGAAACGGACAAACAAATAAGAAGAAATTGTAATATGTGGAAAAGTTTAAATGCTAAGACAACAAATTTGTTAAGTTTGCCGATGGATGGTAGAGATTAAGAAACATAGATTGAGAGAAAGGAAGAAAGAGAGAGAGAGAGAGAGAGAGAGAGAGAGAGAGAGAGAAACAAAGATACATAGATAGAGCTAGAGAGAGGGGGAGAGATAGAAGAGACAACCCAAGAGAGAAAGGGGATACTAAGCGATAAAGACATGACATCAAAAGTAACATTCGAGGCAGGCGCGGAGAAATCTCGAGTAAATGGAAGAAATCTAACAGTCGGTCCGTACCACAGGCTGTCATGATATCTCTGGAACTGATCGCAATGATAGCGTCATACGTCTAGGTGTGATCAGGCACCCCACCGTTATATACAGAGCAAGCAAATAAGACAAGAAAACGAGGGCTTTGTTAGGAGGAGGGTTAGGAGCGTTCGTGTAGCTTAGAAAAATGCAATGCGATGAAAGGACTGTAGTTAGCACATAAATACCGTTGCAACAATAATCTATAAAGTATCATAACAATATTCATGCATAGATAAAATAAAATAACGTAGCATCATATAGACCCTAACACCTGAAATTCAAAAAAAAAAAAAAAAGAATTATATATATATATATATCTATGTATATATCATAAAGATAGATAGATAGATAGATAGATAGATAGGTAAGAGAAACAAAGATATATGAATAGAGAGAGAAACAAAGATACATAAAGAGAGAGAGGGGGGAGAGAAACAAAGATACATAGATAAAGCCAGAGAGAAGGGGAGAGATAGAAGAGAGAAACCAAGAGCAAAAGGGGGATACTAAACGATAAAGACATGACATCAAACGTAACAATCGAGACAGGCGCGGAGAAATCTCGAGTAAATGGAGGAAACCTAACAGTCGGTCCATACCGCAGGCTGTCCCGATATCTCTGGAACTGATCGCAATGATAGCGTCATACGTCTAGGTGTGATCAGGCACCCCACCGTTATATAAAGAGCAGACAAATAAGACAAGAAAACGCGGGCTTTGTTAGGAGGAGGGTTATGAGCGTTCGTGTAGCTTAGGAAAATGCAATGTGATGAAAGGATTGTAGTTAACACATAAACACTGTTACAACAATAATCTATATAGTGTCATAAAACAATTAATGCCTAAATCCGAAAATAAACTAGCGTAGTATTAACCTACCATCTGAAAATGCAAAAGAATGAGGGAGAAATATATACTTAATCATAAGAATGTCTTAACACTAAATAAAAGTGTAAACGTCAACAAAGAACCCAATGGTAATTCAGATTCTAAGAGTTATGATTCTATGATCTTGTATTGATGAATACAAGCTCATAGAAAACATAACTCTTGGAATCTGTATAATCACAAGCCTCATAAAAGAAAAGGAAACACAACTAATAATATCACTATAGAATAAGAGAGACGTAAACACATCAGGATGGTGGAAAGCAAGGCAAAATAAACATCCCAGTAAATGGCTGAAACAGCGATAATATTAATTGTAGGATAAACTAATGAAGCAGAACGGAGATCGGGCGGGCCGACCTGGCTACATATCGAATACGAGGCCCTGGAAAATGTAAAAAATCATCTACAAAACGTAGACAAAACAAAATACAAGAACAAAACCCCCCACAGTGCTTCAAGAGCCTAGAACCATTAGAGCCGGATGCTCAAGAGAAAGCTCGGTAGACGGAATAACAAGGCCGCATTTGAAAGAACTCTGGATGATGGAATTGGGCTCATAATTGGATTGATGACGCCAATTTTACATCTCCATCTCTCTTTCTTTCTCTCTCTCTCTCGCTCTCTCTCTCTCTCTCTCTCTCTCTCTCTCTCTCTCTCTCTCTCTCTCTCTCTCTCTCTCTCTCTCTCTCTCTCTCTCTCTGTTTTAAATAACCTCGGGTTAGTTTGCTTCTCTACGTCAATGGTAGCGGTCGCTTTGAACCTGCTGACGTCAGGGGTGTGTTTGGGTAGGGATACTTGCATATGATTGGCTGCTGTGGCGGAGTGATACATTTTTTGTTGTTTGTTGCTTTTTTTTCCTCGTAATTTTTAATGCTTTTGCATTCATCAAATTAGCACACAACATTAAAAGAGCCATGTTTACATGTTTAACACCCAGTCGCTATTTGACTGGCTTTATGAGAAGCAGATTTCAAGGCTCGCTAATCAACTGATACAAGTACATCATTTTGGCTTTACAAGCATATCCGTCTTGTAAAGGCTCCTTTGGGGGCTCTAGGGGACGTAAGACTTGTTGAGAGATTGTCTGAGAGTCCCTCACATGTGGTAGAAGAGGGCTAACTGTGGTAGAGAAGGACGAACTGGCGCAAGTGGTAGAGAGTTGGTTCCCAATTTGGAGGTCCCTTTTTCAAAACCCACGATCGGACCAAAATGTAGTTACCAATTTCGCCCCCTACTGGTTGGATCGGTGTCAGTCAGTATAACGTGACCGACTTAGATACGAGTCATGGTATCCCCGCACGGTCGCGTGTGTGGCAACACGTAAAATATTTGTCAGACGTTAATCTTGGGACCAGTCTACAATATAGCCTACATAGTACTGACGTTGAAAGCTAAGCAACAACACACCGACTGAAACATGAGTCGTGGTATCCCCGCAGTGTCTCTGTATTGCATCATGTAAAAATTGTCAGAGTTTAGTCTCGGGACCAGCCAACAATATAGCCTATATAATGCTGACGTTGAAAGCTAAGCAACAACACACCGACTGAGACAGGAGTCATGAAATCCCCGCACTGTCTCTATGTGGCAGCACTTTAAAAAGTGTCAGACGTTAGTCTCGGGACCGGCCCCAAATAAAGCCTATTCTATAGTTCTAGATTCTGACGTTGAAAGCCAAAACTAAGCAACAACACACAAACAAACAAACCTGTGGTAGAAGTCGTGGAAGCTGTGCCGCTTCAGCTCGTTCTTGCTGGAGCTGCGAGCGTTGCCCGGTGGCCTGATGGCAGAGTACTCGCTCTCGCACTTGTAGGAATACATGGCCGCCTGCCTGGAGCGTGCGCCGCCCGTGGTGGCGCCGGGTGGGTGGAGGTTCGAATACCTCTCCAGAACTACGTGCAAACTTTCACTCACTATAATAGATATTGGCGATGTTGGTTGGCGGTCTCAGGTGTTAGAACAGCTGCCGCCTGTGTCTTCCATTTCTGTTGTATTGTGAATTGTTTGTAGATATCTTACTAAATGTATCTTCAGTATTATTAAGTTAGCCACTTTAGTTCTTTTGCAGGAAGTTGTTTCACATTAGAGTGGGCAGAGTGACTCCAACGTGATTCCAGACGTTATTAAAAGAACTGCTACCTATGTTTCTCATGCATAACTGTATGGTGAACTGTTAACAAAAGTCTCACTAATTGCATATTTAATGAAGTTGCGTTCTTATGTAGTCCTTCAGACAGAGAAAATATCGCACATTCTTTATTCAGAAAAAAACAGCAACAACATTAGAGCGAATAAAAGCTCCAGGTTTTAGTGAAAAGACTTATCTTTATAAAATTCCACAAAAGGCTCTGGTCACGAAATTGTCAAACATGATTAAATCTGCTCACGGTATATTCAAAATGGCGGACACAGGTTCATTAAAATGTCTTAATTATAGAGAATTCCGTAAGAGAAAACTGCATATTTAAAAAGTTATAGTTCATTCAAAAAGTTATAGTTCATTCAAAGTACATTTACTAAAGAAACAAATTGTACTCCTCTTTAAATTCCAGTAATATGCTTTCTATGCCTTTGAGCAAACCAAATGATGTTTGCACTCTTAAAGGAAGAATTGCACAATTTCACCTTTTAATGGACATTTAATGGCAAATCATCCAGGGATAAAGTGCGCATTGTCCGCTTCGAGCCGTGCATGAACGCTTAAAAACATATAAAACACAAACGGGACTTCCCGAAGCGCGTGCTGCACTGCACCGGATGACACTAAAGATGCTCCAAGATCTGTTATTTTAATTCTTCGATCGGCCAACAGAAAACGAAGTTAAACCTGGTCTATCAAGATCTACTCCTTCTGAATGGAGGCAGAGAGAAAAATCGATGCCAGAAGAAGAAGAAGAAGAAGAAGCCACAGGCTCTCAAGACCGCCGGGAGCCGTACAAAGTTAACCTTATCAAATTACAAACCGTTTTGCATTCAAGATGCTAGACAAAAATGCATCTGTAAAGACGGGAGGAAGAAATCTGACAAATCGCAAAGTAATCTTTGGATTCGTAGGTTTCGGAAAGTTGAACCATCGAATTTTTTGTTTCACCAAACTTTGCAGCTTTGAAACTGAAACTCATTTAAGGAAGTGATTATTTTGATGATGTGATATTATTATTATTATTATTATTATTATTATATTATTAGTATTAGTATTATCATCATCATTATTGCTTTTGTTGTTGCTTCTGCTGTTGCTTCTGCTATTGTTGCTATTATTATTATTGTTGAATGTTTGTTTGTTGTTGTTCTGCTTGTTGTTGTTGTTGTTGTTGTTGTTGTTGTTGTTGTTGTTGTTGTTGTTGTTGTTGTTGTTGTTGTTGTTGTTGTTGGTGTAGCTGTTGTTGTTTTTGCTTTTTTATTATCAATATTGCCATCCATAACCACTGTTTAATAACAGTTTCAGGAATATCAATATAAAATCTAAAAAAGAAGCGACTTAGTCGTTTTCGAGCGGCAATTCTGAACAACAATCTACTGTAAATAAAATTGAAAGAGCATAAAAAAACTACTCGAGCCCTGGCGATTTTGCTCCCTACTGGTTGGGTCGGTGTCAGTCTAATGTGATCGACTGAGACAGGAGTCATGGTATCCCCACCCTGTCTCGTGTGTGGCAGCACATAAAATTGTCAGACGTCAGTCTTCGTGCCCGTCCACAATATAGCCTATATAGTGCTGATATTAGACGTTAAACAGGCTGAACTACAACTACCTACAGAGGTCAAGTTTTTTTTAAATCAAGATTTCAATAACTTGATGGTTTAAAAAAATTTCAGATGCATCACAACCAAAGTGTTCGGATATGAATGACTATATAATCCACCAACACAACCTAAAACCTAACAGATTAAAAAACAAAACTAGGCACCAGACAAATCAATAGAGATGGAAGTTCTAGGATAAGCGAATCCGTTTAAAACTTTAAAAAAAAAAAGATGACGGTTTCGCAAGGTTGATTTGTAATGTATTATTAAGCAATATCTTGTAGACGAGAAGTAAACTTGGCTCCCCAGCGGAGAGATTCATATATTAAACTCTTCTCACTTTTCATTTCATCTGGCTATGGGATACGATAAAGTAGTTTCCGAACGGCGAGTTATATGTAACACGTTGAATTGTAATTGAGTGAGAAGTGACACGGTTTGAAACGCCAACATCAGTTAAGTTTAGTTAATAAAACCTTATCAACTATTGTTTTTGTTAATGCGTGCCTAATCCACAACTTAGGAGATTTAAAAAAAGATCTCGGGTGAATCACAACAAAAGTGTATGAGTGAGAAGTGACACAGTTTGAAACGCCGCCATCGGTAAATTTTTGTTACCAAAACTTTATCAACTAACGTTCTTTTAATGCGTGTCTAATCCACAACTTATCAGATTAAATAAAAATCTGGGGTGTATCACAGCAAAAGTGCATGAATGCAAATAATCATAATCTAAAAACAACACCTTACACAAAACAGATTCGATGGAAAAAAGGCACCAAAACAAAACAATACAGATAAATAGAAATCCTGGGATAAGCGAACCCGTTTACAACTGAAAAGATGCTCGTTTCGGAACATCCAACTGCAATGAATTATTAAGCAATATCTTGTAGGCGAGCAGTAAACTTGGCTCCGCAGCGCAGGCAGTGAGCGATAAAACTCTGCTCACTTTTCATTACATCTGGCACTGCGATACCGTAAAGATCTACCACCCGCCTCGCTCTGCTAGTGGGTTCGGCGTATCAGAGAAACCACTGGATGGAGTGTCTTGGAAGTGGTTCAGTATTGGGTAGGCAGATAATATTAAAACTCTCTCTCTCTCGCTTTCTCTCTCTCTCTCTCTCTCTCAACCCTAGTTTAAAGTTCTTTAGATTCTCAAGAAAGGGAACCCGAAGTAGACAACCAGACATCTGATCAGTTTCCTATCAACTGGAGCTGCAATGCCGTGTGTGACAGGCTGAGACAGGAGTCATGGTATCCCCGCCCTGTCTCGTGTGTGGCAGCACATACAATTGTCAGACGTCAGTCTTGAGACTCGTCCACTACATAGTCTATATAGTGCTAATGTTTGTCTCTCTCTCTCTCTCTCTCTCTCTCTCTCTCTCTCTCTCTCTCTCTCTCTCTCTCTCTCTCTCTCATTTTATCCCCCCTTCCTCCTAAATTAACAACAGCACCTTTCCGAACAGTGCACAAGGTTGCCACGACATAGATCTAAAAACATTATAATACCCCAAAAAACGCATAAAACCTCCACACATAATTATTGTTTATTATTACTTGTAAATTATTGTCTGTTATTGATAATTCATCGTATAGTCCACCCTCTCAGCTCACGTCACACTGCGCGCATGCATACCCGACGACTCACCCTGGCTCGTGTATCATGCATAGATCTATGGTAACAGGACCTCTAGCTCTACATGCTATTGTCTGGATTGGCAGCACCCCAGCGTCTGTCTTTCCATGCCAGAGTTTACATGCTTTGCGATGCACATGCCAACATTGAATAACATAATCACGCCGCTATGTATGGCTTTGTATTTTTCGCTATACAGAGATATAGAGACATAAACACAGAGACAGACGTGAGTTGAGTTGAGTTGGTTTAACGTCCAATATCAGCACTATATAGGCTATATTGTGGACGGGCCCCAAGACTGACCTCTGACAATTCTTATGTGCTGCCATACAAGAGACAGGATAGGAATATCATGACTTCGTTTTTGTTGCTGGTCACATTATACAGATACCGACCCAACCAGTTACAGTGGATGAAATCGTACAAATATACTTTCCAATCGTGGGATTCGATCCGCGTACCTTCAGATCTAGAGTGCTCAACCACACATTGGCTCCTGAAGTCTAGAATAAAACTATGCTTAGACACCCGTGCAGATTCCTTTACGTATCGTCTTCGTTTTGCTAAAGGTCGGATTATTGCAAAACCTCTTACATTTTCCCCACAGGTTGTTCCAGCCCACTGTACAGACACCCTGCCATCAGGGTTGTGTTGTCCAGACAAATATATCTTCTGATCGTGGGATTCGAACCGCGGGGCTCCAGGTCTGGATAACAACGCTCAACCATTTGAGCCTGTTCGCCCCCACCCCCCTCCACAGAGAGACAAAGATAAAGAGAATGATAAAGACAGAAAAGGGAGAGAAAGGCAAGAAATAACAGAGAAGGACAGAGATACCAACATGAGACAAACAGAGAGACATACAGAAATAATAGTCATTGGCTCCTTAAGTCTAAAATAAAGCTATGATTGGACGTCGGTGAAAACTCATTTACGTAACGTCTTCGTTTTGCTAAAGGTCGGATTATCGCAAAACGTCTTATATTTTCCCCGCAGGTTGTTCCAGCCCACTGTACAGACACCCTGCCATCAGAATTGTGTTGTCCGGTTGTTTTTGTTGGTTTTTTTCTTCTTCTATTTTTGTGCATCACAATGCAATAATCGGATCAATTTGCTTATTAATGCGTCTGGTATTTTCATAACGTCTCTCTCGGCCTTTGGCACGAGTAAGAGATTGCTAGTGGAAAATTCCAAGGAGAATTGAGTGGGGGACAAAAGCACATGCAATACATGGGGGCAGACAGGCAGACAGATTGGCATATAGACATTACAGGCGCCAATGAGGAAACTGATACAGAGAGATAAAAAAAAAAGTATTAAAAGAGAATGGGAGAAAAAAAGAGAGTGAGAGCGAAAGAGAGACGGGGAGAGAGAGAGATAGATAGATAGATAGATAGATAGATAGATAGATAGATAGATAGATAGATAGATAGATAGATAGATAGATA
>RQTK01000538.1:185885-203573 GCA_003991915.1 Elysia chlorotica
ATTTTTATCAATAAAATTATCATTATAATTTTTATTAATAAAATTGCCTCTAAATTATTGATCGTGATAAAATCAAACTCCAATCCAGGACACGTCACAGGGATCCCCTCCCACTACCCTGCTAAATCTGCGCCTCAGCTTGACGCAACACTGTCCTGGTCTGCTGGACCTGCCTGTTCATGGCAGACAGGATGGGGTGAATCACACGTTGGACGTCCCCCGAAAATCCCCCCAAATGACTCGATGGGCGTGAGTGGAGATCCCGGGAGGGTGGACGGAAATGTAAGGAAAGAGAGAAGGCGGGGGAGAGAGTGGGGGTAGAGCGAGAGAGAGAGAGAGAGAGAGAGAAAGAGAGAGAGAGAGAGAGAGAGAGAGAGAGAGAGGGGGGTATGGAGAAAAAAGGAAAGAGAAAGATGAAGTGAGCTTAACGTAGGATTCTGCGTTTTAAGGAAAGAGATAGGACCACGCATGAATGTCTCATCGCGGGATTGTGGGAATATTAAGATAGCCAAAGGGAAAAAATAGAAAAAAAAAGTTGATATTAATAAAAGGTGAAGAAGAAGAAAAAAGAAGAAGAAGAAGAAACAACAACAACAACAACAAAAACGACACGTACAACAACAATACCATAACATAACAACAAAACAGACGAAAAACAACAACGACAAAACAATGAAGAAAGCAATATAGTTTATATTCTTAGATTTTCACATGCACATCTTAAGATCATTGCACTGTACATCGCTTCTATTTATTTTTTTTTTTTTAATCCTAAAGTTTGCACGAAAAGAACCCAACATAACCCAGCACTATCTTCTAGTTCTAACGATGGCAAAATAACGTTGAACGGGCACGAGCACGAGAAAACTGTTGATCTTCCGGTCTTCATCACGCACGCTCGTTACCTTTCGTGTATGGAGATGGAATGCACCCGTGTCTTATGATCTTGATAATTGCGATCTTAGGTTCTTGTGATGGGCAGAGCTTGGCTAAGATCGGAACACAAAAAAATCCTTTCATACCAGGATTGTTCATAAGGCAGTGATCAAACCTAGGATGTCAATACGGAAACATTATCTTCGTTTTCTAGAATATTGAAGATAATAGGGAAAGAGAGAGAGAGAGAGAGAGAGAGAGAGAGAGAGAGAGAGAGAGGGAGAGAGAGAGAGTGAAATAAAAGGGAGGCATTTTGGGGGGAAAGGGGGGTAACTGTGCATAAAAACGATCCCACCAAAGCTTGTGGAATAACATGGTTGGATTTGTATTTGTAACAATAAAATGAAATACACATTAATGAGAAGAAAGGAAAAAAAAACATATGCATAACAGAACACTGATCAGAGACATTGATCTCCAAGCATTATTTTAAGACATCTTCTGGAGGTTGCTGCACTGAAAACAACATGCATTATACAGTTCGCTCGACGTTTTGGTCGTGTTTGTTGTTGTTTTCGTTTTACAATAAATAGATAAATAAAATAATAAACAACTTTTCTTTTGTGTCATCATAAGATAAACTTAATGTTTCACGCCTTGAAGAAATTTGGTAACTATGGCATACTAAAACGAATTTCCTTTCAGACGAGAAATGTGTATTTGGCACAAAACACATTTTAGCTTAGTTTTACTGCATGGCGTTACATTAGCAGTATTAATAGTTATAAAATGGCAAATGCTGAGAGCCACCTTCTGTTTCTTTCTTTTTTTTCCGCTATGCGCGCCAGACGTTAGGTGAGTGACTCTAAGATTTTGATGCATGGAAATGTCAACATGTTTAAGCTGCCAGACCATACCGTTTGTAATCTTTGGTTGCATATGTCGCACCAAGGTACAAGGTTGCTCGAACTTTATACACAGCAATTCCGTCATTCCTTTTCTTCCAAATAGCATGATTTTATTTGTTTTTATACATTTCACGTCTCTTATTCTCACTGTTGCAGTTTCTTCTTCTTTTTTTTAATATCTTCCCAGACAGTAAGCAAACCTGGTGTCGTAATTGCAACTGTATGGTAAGCTTACGAATCATCTTAAGACATAAAAACGAAGACTTTCAACACAAGTTGTTTGAAAACTACCACAACGTTGTACATAAGGTCCCAAATGTTTTCTTTCCCTTCTTTTCCCATCATCTGGAAGGAAACCCCAGGAACTTTATGTTATATGCCAGACACGTCTTGTTGGCAAGCGGTCACGCCAAGTACCGGAGGCAGGAACTACTCCAGGGAAAGAAACAGGCGAGCTTAATACCATGCCAAAGCCAGGGACGTCTTCCTGTGTCTCCTCTAGTCTCTCTAGTCTCCAGAGTATAGACTTTGCGATCCACATGGCGTTAGCGGATGACATAATCAAGTTTCTAAGGCCAGAGCCAGACTGTCGCTGGTGGCTGGAGTGGGGATGTGGTTTCCGTATTAAAACCCGATTGTATTGTTTTAGCCTCGGTCTGACTGCGCAAATAAATACAAGAGGGTTTCATAAAGAACCCCCAGTCTAGCCAAAGCCCCAGCCCAGCCACTAGCGGCAGTCTGGTTCAGTTTTTAAACACGGATCTTTCTGATTGCCCATCATCTTAGTAGCCTAAGTTCAGGTTGGAGCTTTAATTGGACGCCGGTGTAGTTGAGTTGAGTTGGGTTGGTTTAACACCCAACTTCAGCACTACAGAAGCTATATAGTGGACGGACCCCAAGATTGACGCCTGACAATTTCATGAGCTGCCACACACGAGACAGGGCGGGGATACCATGCCTCCTGCCTCAGCCATTTACATTAGACTGGCACAGACCCAACCAGTAGAGGGCGAAATCGACAGGGCTCGAACCACTGACCTCCAGCGTCGAAAGCCGATGCTCTACCCCAGGGCTACCGCGCCCCCGCCGGCGCAAGTTCCCTTTACAATCGTCTTTGTTTCACCATGTGCCTAGTTATCGCAAGTCCTCTGGCATCTCCGGACTACAGACAGTTCGACATCGGGACATGCAGAGCAGCCAACTCTGCCTGTTTGTTTGTAGCTAGCGTCTAACGTCAGTATTATAAATAGGCTATCAATTTTTGGATTGCCCCCAACAGCAAAGACTAACGTCTTCCAATATTACGTCCTGCTACACACAGACAGTGCGCGGATACCATGTCTCCTCTCTAAGGAGGTCACACTATTCTGACACCGACCAAACAGCAGGGGGCATAATTAATTTAGCAAAAAATACATTTTTGACCAATCGTAGGTTTCGAACTATGAACCTCCCGATTGGGAGAGACCAACGCTCTACCACTTGAGCCAGTTCGCCACTCGGCCTCTCTTTCTCAGTAGCCAACCCCATGTGGAAAAAAAAAAAGCTTTTCACTAATTTCAGTGGAGGCATTTCCTTACACTAATTATACCTAAGCGTGTACAGTGCGAGAGCAGGCTGGGTTTGGCAGCCAGAAACATGGTACACGTCTACAGGACTGACAACCTGCCAGGCACTGAGCACATCCGGGAAACTTACACCAGCACCGAGCTGGGAAGTATTCCCCCCAAACATGTTGGTTTTTCGTTGTTGTTGTTTTGTTTTGTTGTTGTTGTTTTTTTTTTTCGAGCAAATGGAAAATGAGTCTGAATCATACCGTTACCTTGGGACGTAAGTACGTGTATAGCGTTGTGGTAGGCTCATTGCTCGTCTTAAGATAAAGAATGCGAATAAGATTTAGAAGGTTTAAGGCGAGTTGCAAGCTACAGTGACGTTGTACATTGTCCATGTAGTTAAAGACATCTTGTTCAGTTGTGTTTTTGTTGGTTTGTTTTTTGTGATAAAGCTTTAGGTCTGCCGGTCGCTTATAACCAGAGGTATAATTATTGTGCCGTTTTCTTTGAAGGTCAGGTGAAAGAGAGCAGAGTAAAATGGGTTTAAAATAAACCATTGAAGACATTCGGATTGGATACTATTTTATAGACTGTCTTGTTAGTGGCTTTATGCTTAAAAAGGAGTGATTAAGTCACCACAGTAATAATAACATAGAAACATTTGTCACTTAATGGTACTAGTATTCAAACACAGCGGTAAAAGGCGTCTGGGTACAACATGGGCTATGTCTTGACACAATAATACCCATAAATCTTAGAACCACGCATAAAAAATGAAACTCGAAACATGTGTGTTTTCTTTTTTTAAATAATAATAATAATACTAACAACAATAATAATAATAATAATGATAATAGTAAGTACTAAAGCTATACATCTAGATAACTACATCACGTTGACTTCACAGTTATACAATAGAGTAAGAAGATCTAGAAATGATAGTAGTGACTAGTGATAATACCAAAAGACTACACATGACAAATTCAAGATACGACACTGATAGAAAACAAAAACAAAATTGTCTTGGCTTTGATCATAGCATAAATTAGGACCCTCGTTTAAATGAACGCGATGAGGCGAAAAAAACTGGATCTAGTCTATGTTTTAAGAAAGAAAGTTTATAATAATCGTCTTGTCCTGCATAGCCATTTATCATTTACATCTATGAGCTAGGTTAACTTAAAGTAGTTTATCATGTTTTGCCTATTCATGAAATTTTTATCCACATCAAAGGATGATTATCCACAACATAAACTAAAACAATACATTATTATTGTAAGCATTTATTTAAATAGACTGCTCGGTGTACAAATAATGGCTACGCTACTTTGGTTTGCGCCTTGAATGAATGACAAATGGAGATATTGAGTGAAGCCATAGGACTACAAATCAGTTTAACAGAGTGAAAAATTTGTACAGAGGCAAAATCGATCTATTGCTCTATATACGTATACATAATATAATTACCTAATGCGTTTGGTTAACTAATATTGGTTGTTTAATAAGCCAGCTCGATGTGCAAATTATTAGGGATGTTGCTTTGGGCCTGAAATGGGTGACAAATTGTGACTGGTTGAACTCAGTGGGGATCTAAAATAGTAGACTTGCACAGGGACAAAACATTGATCTATAGATCTATGTAATCATTCAGAATTTACCCAACGAGTTTGGTTAAACAATATTGCTTGTATTTAAAAAGACAACTCGGTATTCAAATAAGTCAAGGTTGATTTGGGCCTGTGATACGTGACAAATCGAAGCTTTATGGGAAAATCGACTGATAGAAATGGTAGACTCCACAGAGATAGGATTTCGATCTATTATAATATATATTATATAATATATAAATACAGATCTTACCTCATGAGTTTGGTTAAACAATATAGTGATGTTTTTAAAGAGACAGTTCGATATGCAAAGGAGGCGAGGTTGGTTTGGGCCTGGGATGGGTAACAAATCGAGATTGAGTGAAGCCATAGGAATACAAATCAGATTGATATTCTCACAGAGGTACAACATCGATCGATAATTTATATACGCATATATCTTACCTCATGAGTTTTGTTTAGATCCGAGAACGTCTTCAAATTCAAGCGGCATGAGAGATACAGAGAATAGTGTTTTTCACAATAATCAAATGCTTGGTAATTGAACACTAGTTGGAATGGACCAGTCTTTAATTATTTAATATTATGATATGACTCTGCTATACTCTGCAAATTCACTCCATAGCTTTTGCAGTCTCATCTGTGTATTTGTAGATCTGCCAATCCACCAAAAAATGTTTTATTAAACCCTTGAGAGAGGAAACATAATAGATTCGAAAATTTCACGATACAAAAAGGATTCACTGATCGATTTCTATTTGGTAAGTATTTACATTAGGATAACTCAGGCGTCATATTCATTTAAAATGAGGAAATCAAATCTATTATCTGTGATCTATACACTAAATCTAACACTAAGTATAACAAAACATCATTACACAATTGGAATAGATCACACAATACAGAATACCTATTTGCGAAGACGTCTTAAAGATCTAATGATTCGGTTTAATTTTCTGATCCACAAACAACACAATTTGACTGACGCTTTGTCGCAGCACAAGTTTTCCCCGAAAACTCAAAGCTTGGTAAACAATTTCGTTGAAAGTCTGAGCTGAAACATTGGAAAATGAACCAACATCCCACCACCAATATTAATTTAGAATTCCATACATGATCCTCTATAGAGCCGAGAGTGTGAAATCTTGCACGCCAGTCCACTGTTGATATTGAAGCAGATTTGATTTTGCCCCGCGCTATAGATTTAGATCTGGGATTCTAGATCTGCTGGCCCAAGTCTAGAGTCCAGAGTTCCAGGAAAGGTGACGTGCCCCCAACCCACTGGCGTGAGTGGACGCGAGAGAGCCGTGAGTGAGTTGTGTTTTATCCGCAATATTATTTTGGGGGTGAGCACGCTAGTGTTGGCACAGTTTCGAGAGGGGGGGGGGGACAAAATGGGGGAGGGGGGAGATGAAGAGGAAGGTAGGAGAGGATAGTAGAAAGAGGAAGGAGGGAGAGTAGAGTAGAAAAAGGGAGACAGAGGGAGAGTCAGGTTGAGGGAGTGAGAAGAAGAAAGAGACAGAGAGACAGATAGAGAGCGAGCATGAGAGAGAAAGAGAGAAAGAAAGAGAGGGGGTGGATTAATATGCGTATTCATTGAGAGGTAAAAAAGAGAGAGAAAAAAATAAGAATAGCGTCGCGTGGGCCAAAGAGAGAGAGAGCGAGAATGAGAGAGAGAGAGAGAGAGAGAGAGAGAGAGAGAGAGAGAGAGAGAGAGAGAGAGAGAGACTAGATAAACGAGAAACAAGAGAGAGGAGAAAGAGAAAGAAAAAGGCGGGGGAGTGGAGGAAGGGTGAGTAAATACTGTTCGGCGCTGGCAGTGCACGTGAATTCCATCTCTCCACATGCCGGGAGCGTTTACCCACATAACTTCATCCACAGAGCGAGTGTTGGGAGATCGGGCTGGCCTTGGGATAATGCTGGGGGTGAGTTCGGACATGTAGTTCTCGTTGCTCAGAGAAAGACAACATTGAAAGCCAGCGTGGGTTTGTTTGTTGTTGTGGCGTTGCTGTTTTTTAACTGTTGTTCGTTATTTCGTTGGGTTCTTTTTTTTTTCAGCTTCGATAACCGTCCTTACCGTCTATGTTGCAAAGCGTGTTGTGTTCATAGAGAAGATAATAATGGTAATGTTATTACTACCACCGAACACCACACAGTCTACATATAGGAGTAACATCTGGTGTGCATCGTTGGTCTCCGGCTTTGTTTGCTTGTTTTTTTTTTAGGGAGGGGTTGGTGTTGGTTGTATTTGTGTGTGTGTGTGTGTGTGTGTGTGTTTTTCGGATTATTTCTCCTCTTAAAATATAACCTTCAAGTGTTTTAAGAATATTATAACGCCTTCTAAATTCGCGATCTACCTTTCAATCACGTATTTTTTACTTTAATAATAATGATCAGCTGTTCAGTCTCCGCTCCGAGACCAAAGTATTCCAGACAAGACAAAGACAAAGACACCCTTTTTCTTTTATAAGCCCGGCATACGTGATCTAGATCTAGATCTGGGTCTAGATCTAGCTAGAAGTAGAAGAAGCAGCGTTGATTTCCCCGACTTGTTATGATTTAGCTCGCGTAAACATGTTACGTGCGCGCTACTTTACTAGAAGGTGGAGAAGGGAAGGAAGGGAATGGTAATTCAGGATTGGCACTGGTTGATACTGCTTTAAGTTGCGTGCTGTGGCGTGAGTGCTTACTCGTAACTCCCTACTGCTCACCAGGCGCTAGAAACCGTGCGATGTCGGGACCTAAAGCAAAACGAAGACGATGGGTTGAGGGAATCTGCACCGACTTCCAATCGTAGCTCTATCCTAGACTTACGGAGCCAATGAGCGATCAGAAAATACCATGCCTAAGGGGCGTGATTATGTATTCCATTATCAACTTGACTGTGTATCGCGAAGTATGTATTGTCTTGGTGGGTGAGTAAAGACTAGAGAAAGTGCAGGGCGCTGAGCCAGATAGGCTCACATACACAACAAAGAAAGGGTCAGACTCGCCTTCAGCAAAGGGGACTAGGGCAAAGGAGGAAATAACAAACAACAGCGAGAGAAAGAGAGAGAGAGAGAGAGAGAGAGAGAGAGAGAGAGAGAGAGAGAGACAGAGACAGAGACAGACAGACAGACAGACAGACAGACAGACAGAGCGGCTCACATACACAACAAAGAAAGGGTCAGACTCGCCTTCAGCAAAGGGGACTAGGGCAAAGGAGGAAATAACAAACAACATCGAGGGAAAGAGAGAGACACCGAGAGAGAGAGAGAGAGAGAGACAGAGAGACAGAGAGAGAGACAGACAGACAGAGAGACAGAGACAGAGAGAGGGGGAGATAGAGGGGAAGAGAGAGAGAGAGAGGGAGAGAGAGAGAGAGAGAGAGAGAAGAGACAAAAAGACAGACACAAATAGACAAAGAAATTAAATAATGAAAATGGTGGGACAAAGTGCATGCTATAGAGAAGGGAGAGAATGTAGACTGCGATACATGTAGTGGAAACGCGGAGAGGAGTGAGCGAAAGAAAGAAGACAGCTGGTGAAAACCAAAACAGACCAAGACAAAGGGGGGCAGAAATGGAAAGTGAGGGGAAGTGTGTAGAAATAAAAGAACTAGAGAGAAAGACAGAGAGGATGGAGAGATATGACTACAGTTATAATTGTATTGGTTGAATTTACCACCGGCTCCAATTTAATAAGTTTGACACAACCAAATAAATTCTTCTATCCGTGATTGACCTACTAGACAAATAACGAGAATGCGAAAACCATAATATCCCCCCCCCCCCCCCCTCCCTCGAATGGCCCGATGCCGTGTAAAGGGACATAACAAATGGTTGACTAGAAGAGGGTTACGCTTTCTCAAGTCACAGAATTTGTTCTGTTGAACCAGGAGATGAGTATTCTTTATGGTGCTCTGGTTCTTTGTCTTGATAAAGAGAGATGGAGATTGAAGTACAGAAACTAGAAGGTTGAAGCTGTTCCTTATAATCTATATAGTTGTGTTTGTGGAGATAAGTGGCATGAGAGTATTTTACCTTATACAGGGAGACAAAGATACCTGTGAAACAAACAGATGTGGGAATTAAGATATTTAGCAGTTGTAGTTGAGTTGGTTTAACGTCCAACGTCAGCGCTATATAGGCTATATTGTGGACGGGCCCCAAGACTGACGTCTGACAAATTTTTAATGATTGTGCAGGGCGGGGATACAATGACTCTTATCCCTCAAAGGGCATGAGCAGCACACTAAGCGTAGATAACTGGGCGTTCATATGACCTCTCAGGCAGCACCTCGTATTTGAACCATGGACCTCCTCCTCGCAATTTCATAGTACTGGTAACTGAGCTACTGGGTCATTTTCTGCTTGTGAGGTCCATTTGGAACGTAATACTAATAGAGAGCAGCAACTTACAAAGTGGAGAAAGCCTGTTAATCAGGTGCCTTAATGAACACCGTGGAGGGCGATGAGGTGGGGAGCTTGTTGGAGCTGATGCTCTTGCATACCTCACTAATCATTACACGCTTTGCGATCGTCATGGCGTTAACGGTTCATATAATCACGACCCTTAGGCATGGGGTGCGAACTGACTCAAATGGTAGAGCATTGGTCTCTAGATCAGGAGGTCCGAGGATCAAGTCCCATGATTGGCACATTTATTTTTGACTGGTTGGGTCGGTAATGTGACCTGATGAGACAGGTATCCCCACCCTGTTTCGTGTGTGGTAGCACCTAAAATTGTCAGACGTTAGTCTTGGGGTCCGTCCGCAATATAGCCTATATTGTGCTGACGTTGGACATCAAATAGAACATCAACTAAAATCAACTCCCCCTTAGTCTTGGGGTTTTCTGATCGCTTATTGGCTCTTTAATGCTAGGATTTATCTATAATTGGAGGCAGGTACAGATTACCTTCCCGATCGTCTTAGTTTTTGCTTCAGGCATCATTATCGCAAGGACTCTGTTCGCTGATAGGAGGCTACGGAAAGCTAGATGGAAGTGAGCATGAGAGGGTCTAGGGTTACACACTGCTACTGGGGTGGGCCATTGGTGAACTAATAGAAAGGGTTGGAAGCGATTCCAGTGGCAAATTAGAGTTATTGAGAGAGTGTGTAAAGCTATGTATACATGTCTTTGATAGAGAGAGAGAGAGAGAGAGAGAGAGAGAGAGAGAGGGGGGTGTAAAGATAAAGGAAGAGACGAAGGAATATTATCGACTTGTGTCTGATTCACACTGGTTTCCTCACAAATACACGACTTTTCAAACAGAAATTCCAAATATTATTACGGTAGCTGTGCTCTCATTTTGGGTGTGCATTGATAGGAGCCCAAATATAGATAACAATGCAGAGAGACGCGTTAATCAAGTAGGCCTATGCTGTACTTACTGGTTTATTAACAAGCAACATGTTTATATGCAGAGATTTACCCAAAAGAAAATTAGCAGATTCGCGGAAAGCTTAAAGTACTGTAAGCAATGCGAAATAACAAATAGGAGAAAGAGAGAGAGGGAGAGAGAGGGTGACAGACAGGAGAACTGATAGATAGACAGGTCGTTTATGCTTCCATACTAAATGCCAAGATAAAGACTACCGGTATTGCTGTCTTTAGAACCTAAATTCCCCTTGTGAATGATTACATTTTCATTTAACTTTTTCTATAATCTAACCACCATAATTATAATCATTATCATAGCATAATCATTGTGTACTCACTTTGGATCAACTGTCCCTGATGGTGTGAGCCTCACGCTACGAGGAGGTACCCGTGGTGAACGACTAGGGCGGGGGGACTTCTCCTCCATGCACACAGCACAGCGACAGGTTAATCAGGAGGATTTGTCTTGAGTTTTAATCCTCAGATCATGCACGGTAAACAATAGGCCTATAACACAAGAGCCAAATCAGCTAAGCCTTTGCTAGGGTCCAGGAACGTTTGAATGTTCACACAGGTTTAAGATTTAAAAATATCGTCTAAGTAGCGTTAGAAACCAATGCTGCTATAAAAACATTGGCTGTCTTTTTTTTTACAATGGCGTACTATTATAGATCACATTTCCATTTCCATACGAGTTGAATTAATATCGGTTTAGATAGGTACCGGTAGTGCCAGTTTAAACACTAAATGTCCTTAAATGAGATGTTAAAAACAGTAGGCCTATAAAAAGCCACAGATTTTAAAATCAAGTTTATCTATAGCATTGCAACTGTTTGATAGTCTTGTCTAACTATTTAAAAGATCAATAGACTAAGGATATACAGCTTCAATCTACACAATCAATAAAAAGCTTGTTCAGGTCCTACTAGTTCTGAACCTGTCGCATTAAAAAAAATTACGTTTGCAGGGCTAAAAAATACCTTCATTAACCTAAAAGTTAGTACATGTGTAGGCCCTACACGTACCACCGGGTTTCCTTTCGAGATAGAGGTGGGAGAGAGAAAGAGAGAGAGAGAGAGAGAGAGGGGGGGAGAGATTTTAGGTATGCTTTGATCTTAATCTAGATAAAACAATGCGCTTTAACCTTTGCTCAGAATAAAAAAAAGCCCTTGTTAATCTTAAAAGTTACTGAGCCGTGACGATCATAGAGTTAATTCAGATAGTAAATCTTAAATGTGACTAATAGTGTTACTTAAACGAATCTAGAGCTAGAATCTAGATTTAGATTTAGATCTTTTCTAAACGTTTCTCTTTGTGTTTTTTCACGATTCTGAACTCCATATAATTATAGATCTATCTGAATTAATTGAAGCAGGTCGACCTAGGTCTAAATTAGATCTAAATCCGGATAGGGATCTTGGTTGAAGACCAACACACAAAAAACAAGCATCGCAAAATTACAGGGAAGCACGTCAACAATCCATAGGCTCTGGGTGAATTTATCCTGCTTCTGTTATCCACATTGCGCCGCATTTACGGCGAGAAAATAACACAGATCAAAGGATCTACAATGGACATCACAGAGATGTCAACATAGATTACCCTTATACTTCAGAAAACAAAGATTCCCTGCTAAGTTAACTGCGACGAATGACAACACACCACAACACTACACACTGCCAGCCAAGCAGTCATGCTTTGTCAACTGTCAACACACTGTCACCACTTTCTAGTTTCTAGCCTAAATTCGGTCGATGCGTCACGAGCTGTGCTGGCCTAGCTCTGGCCTAGCTGGAGTTGGCCTACGTTTACAAGCCTAAAGCCTGTCCTCAGGCTTGCGAACCCTGTGACCTTTCCTTGCGTGCCTAGATCGAGGCCCCAGGGGTAAGAAAAAAGTCAGATCGGTGCTTCGGTCAGTTCTTCAGAAGTTAAGTTTCCCAGTGACCTCTTCCAACCTCTTCCAACCTCTTCCAACCTGGGGTAAAACTAATTTTGGACAGCGACCCACACGCCTTTCCACGACTTTAGCACGTAGTGGTATTTCAGGAAATTCCAAAGATGATTGTAATGTAAGGCCAAGTATTGTCGGTGTCCTTTCCATTGCTTGCTTCTTTGTACAACGTATTGTTGTTGTTGTTGTTTTTTTATTAATATTATTTTATCTTTAAGTGACTTGTTTAATATGAAGAGCGAAATTCCATCGCTTATGTCTAACTCACTCTATCTTCTCCTTTCCTCTCCCTGCACCTCGCATAAAAGTATGCCAACTTTCATTTTTCCTATCTATCTATCTATCTATCTATCTATCTATCTATCTATCTATCTATCTATCTATCTATCTACCTATCTATCTATATGACTATATATCTATCTATCTATCTTTATATCTATTTATATATCTATTTATTTATATATCTTTCTAACTATCTGTCTATCTATCTATCTATCTATCTCTTGTTCTTTTTCTTTGCTTTATCTCTCTTCCTCTTTCCTCTCAATCTCTCTCTCCGTTTCTTTCATTCTCCCTATCTCATCTTTTTCTTCTTCCTCTGCTTCTTTGTCTTTTTCTTCCTCCCCTCGGTAATTTACACAAAGAGTTATCATTTTCTCCAGTGATTAATAATTCCCTCTATCTGTCTCTTGTTTTTCTTCTTCTTTGATTTGTCTCTCTTCCTCTTCCCCCTCTCTCTATCTCTCTCCGTTTCTTTTATTCTTCCTTTCTCTCTCTCTCTTTGTCCTTCTCTCTCTCTTTTTTTCTCCTTATTCTTCTTCTTCTTCTTCTTCTTCCTCTTCTATTTCGCTTTCTTTCTCCTCCTCGTTAATTTACCCACATAGTTATCATTTTCTCCAGTAATTAATAATTTCCTATTTACATCAAGCTGCCACAGTGGATAGCATTCAACACAAAGAAGACCTTAGCGTCGTGCTCACATCACTTCATAATTCTTATCGCCTGAGTATGCGATATTGGGGATGGTCAATTGCATACAAGTGTACAGAGAACAAAGAAACCTCGATGAGCACGTTCGATGAGATAAAGGAAACCACTTGCCTTGTTATTATCATTTTGTAATAATAGATTAAGATCAAACTAGGCTGGAGAGATAAAACCGAAAACGCATGATGATGATGATGATGATGATGATGAGATGATGATGATGATGATGCTGGAGAGATAAAACCGAAAACGCGCCCGAAAAATCGAATTGAGCGGTTTTAATTTGGAAGTAAATTCAAGACAATGCTTGTGAATAGATACGAGTGTTTTAATTAAAGCGGAGTTGTGTTATCTGGCGACGACGGCGGCGGTGGTGGTATTTGGTGGTGGTGATGATGATGATGATGATGATGATGATGATGATGATGATGATGATGATGATGATGATGATGATGATGATGATGATGATGATGATGATGATGATGATGATGATGATGATGATGATGATGATGATGATGATGATGATGATGATGATGATGATGATGATGATGATGATGATGATGATGATGATGATGATGAGAAGGAGGAGGATGATGATGATGATTATGCTGATGAAAATTGTAATAGTGTAATAATGGTGATGATCCTCAATATGATTAACAATATCATCATGATGAGGAGCACTTTAACAACGATAAGTATGCCAAAAATGCTGTCGGTAGCGAATAGGTTGGTGATGGTAGAAATAACGATCATGACAAAGTTGATAATGATAGTCGTGCAAGAACAACAAAAATAAGAAGTAATTTATTACATGTACTAAACAACAATATTTTACTCACCATGTCTTTTAGCTAAATGCCTTCCTGGGCAGGCGGTAGCGTTGATGATGGTGATGGTAGTAATAACGATCATGACCAAGTTGATAATAATAGAGGTGCATGAGCAACAAGAATAAGAAGTAATTTATTACAATCATGTACTAACCAACAGCAATATTGTACTCACCATGTCTTCTTGCTAATGGCCTTCCTGGGCAGCGTAGAGAAATTCATCCGAGAGTACAGGGGCTCCCGGAGTCGGTAGCACTGGTACGACGATGATGACACTGGTGGTGCAGGACGTCCTGATGATGACGATGAGGGCGGCGTCGACGATGATGATTGTTGTGAGGATGAGGAGGAGGAGGAGGCATGAGGGAAACCACCAGCGCCGTCCCACATGGTGAATCTAGGATGAGATGAATACGGATTAGGTAAAACAACTCAGAGGAGGTGCTGGGAAGAAAATGGAAAAAAAGAGAGGGAGAGAGAGAGAGAGAGAGAGAGAGAGAGAGAGAGAGAGAATTGAAAACATTACTTATTTATTTCTGTTTATTTGCTTTAAATTCTTCATTGAATGATTGAAAGATTATTTTTTTATAATAATGTTTAATTGATGGCTTTATTAGTCAATATGGTTTGTCGTAAAAACTAATGTTTAATTTAAGAACAATAAAAACAGTCAGTATTAGTAAAGGTATGCAGAATCAGCACTCCTAACTTTATCATTTTGTTGAGACGAAAAGATAAAATATTAATATATATTGAGAAAACTATTGTCAAAACGTAAATTTAGTTTTGCTGCTTTGATGTTTGTTTGTTTTTTGTCTGCTTTTTTGTTGATTGAATATACCAGCAACTACGGTACATGTCATATTGTATCTTGAGATTTGGGTCCACAAGAAAACATAAATAAAAAAAAAACATGAACATAAACACTAATGACTCTCTCTCTCTCTCTTTCTATCTCTCTAGGGAGAGAGGAGAGAGATAAAGAGAAATAGAAAAAGAGAAAGAGAGAGAGAGATAGTGAGAGAGATAAAGAGAAATAGAAAAAGAGAAAGAGAGTGAGAGAGATAGTGAGAGAGAGAGAGAGAGAGAGAGAGAGAGAGAGAGAATGGTGTAACAAATCAATTTGAAAATATTACATATTTATTTGGGTTTATTTCTGTTTACATTTTTCATTGGGTGATTAAATGAATTATTTTTTATGATAATGTTTCATTGATAGCTTAATTTGAATTAAAACAAAATGAGAATAATGGGACGAGTGGCGAGCAGTAGGTCCGCGGTTCGAGTCTCGGTAGGAAATTCCGTCACCATAAAGGACTCTTTGGACAACTCAGAGGAAGTAAAATTAAAAAACAAAAACAAAACAAACAAGCAAACTAAATTTACGTTTTGACTTACTTTATCATTTTTTTAGACTCGAGTAGATAAAATTAGTATTTATACATATTGAGAAAAAATGTCGTTTTGGTTGGATATACCAGCAACTGCAGTACATGTAATATTGTATCTTGAGATGTGGGCCCCTATGTGAATAAATATAATTTTTTAAAAGCTCTAGTCACTCTCTCTCTCTCTCTCTCTCTCTCTCTCTCTCTCTCTATATATCTCTCTCTCTCTCTCTCTCTCTCTCTCTTTTACTAATCACTCTCTGATTGTACATCGCAAAATGCAGAGAAATAATTCGAACACTTATGATATATTAATTCTTTGATCGGAGAAAACGAAGCTGCTCTATCATAGTGTAATGTCTCTCATATGCCAAGGAAGATCCCATGCGGCGACCGAGCCCTAGAGCGGAATATAGGGGGCCTTGGCTGACACCAACCTAACAGATATAGAGCAAGGTGCTTTGCGGGATTCAAACCTCAGACATCCTTCATCGGGAATCGACGCTCTAACCCCTGCCCGCAACGATAAGTTTGATACATTTATATTTAAGATAAGCTGAGCTTTATTCATCCGGTTTGGAAATTTGTTCTAGGTATAGCCGACACATTGGATTAATTAAGACAAAAGTACATGATGTAGAAGCTTATCTTTTACATACACGTACACAGATAACTTTGGCACACACGGCACAAATTCTTAGAATCATATCATCAAAAATGTTAAGTACATAGTCAAATGGTTGTTTATCTTACTAAGTATAGATTACACAGTGCATCGTGACTGCGATAGTCTTCGTGACTTTCTGGGATAAAAAATGTGCGATATCTCTCTGTTCTTATCTTAATGGTTAATAATTGTCCTGTCTTCCTCGATGTATACTCGTTGAATAAATGGTGGCTTTGGGTTATTATTATATGTTCAGTCTTGGTAATAGAGAGTTTTCATAGAGTGAATTTCAGAAGACAATTTCTTTCCGACAATTTTCTCAGCTTTGCGTTTTAATTTATCAATACACGAATTGTCCCCGCTTGTTATACTGCCACCCCAACAATTCATCACATTATTATTTTCATTATTTTTTTTTTTTTTTCGTTTTATGAAATACCTATATTTCTTTCTTTTTATTTTTAATCACCTGCAAATGAACACAACTTGATTTAGGTTTAGGTGTCAATAATTGGATTTTTCTTTTGACAAAACGGAATAAAGCTTTATTTTTTATTTCATAAAAATGTATAGCAATAAAAACGATATGAGTTGATCCTCTAACAATTAATTAAAAGATGTTCAGAGACTGGAGTAAAATTAATGGAGGCAAAATTGAAACAAGGGAGATGATAAAATAAATTCATAGCGCCAACAGAGTTTAGACGAATTATTTCCCCTCAATAGCACGAATGAAATTAGGAAATTAAAACAAGAATACAAATTTGCGATTGTAAAATAGGATTATGAACGTTTCATTTCACAAAAGATATTTTATTCTGTGAAGCATATCTAAAATTACAAAGTTAATTTTTTAATATTACTTTAATTTAAGGTAGGCCTACGTTCAACGCATTTTTTATTTTCCCAGAATACAAACTTCAAAGAAATATATAATCACTAAAATATTTTCGTTTATTAGTGTATTCTTCATTATGTCAAGCTGGCGCAAGTGTTAGAGCATTGGGCTCTTAATTGGGAGCTAACCGGTTCAAACCTAAAATAGTAGAAAAAATATATATACATATAATTATACCGGGTACATATAACTATAATTATGTATGTCCCCTACTGGATCGGTGTATGTATAATATAGACGTTGCGATAACGAGGTCAATAGCGAAAACGAAGACGGCAGGTAAGGAAATCTGTACCGCCGTCCAATCATAGTAATGTTTTTTCCTAGATTTACAGAGTTAATGAGCGATCAGAGAGCCCTATGTCTAAAGGGTGGCATTGAGTCATCCGTTATAATCGCAAAGCCTATAGTATACTGTGGCTGTCTGAGATAGGACTCTTGGTTTCCGTGCATTGTTTGTATGTATCAGAACGTGAAATTGTTAGTGGTTATTCATGGAACCTGCTGCTTAATATGATCATTATTTGAAATCTATGAAGTATGAGTCGTTCAAGTAGGAGAACGTTTCACTCATATAAAGGGGGTTGGACAAATATAAAATCTTACACGCTAGAGAGAGAGAGAGAGAGAGAGAGAGAGAGAGAGAGAGAGAGAGAT
>RQTK01000538.1:203609-313584 GCA_003991915.1 Elysia chlorotica
AGATAGATAGATAGATAGATAGATAGATAGATAGAGAGAGAGTGAGAGAGAGAAGGGACCGTTGAGATAATTAGCTGCTGTAAGAATAATGGGGAAATGGGGAAAACAAGTGCAACAAAAAGAAGGAAGGGGTGGGGGTCAAAAGGTTCCTAATAGGTGTAAGATTATAATAATTTAACGTCACCAAAGGCCAATGTGTACGCGGGGGTGTTTTTGTCCTTTAGTTAATGTTGGCGTGAATTCTTCGTGTAATTTATGACTTTTACAGTTCGATTAACAAGATTGTTTACGAAGCATTTATATCATACAATTGCCATGATACATTACTATGTACAAGCCTATGTGTGCACCATAATAAGCCATGTGAGTTTGTAGAAAGTTCAGCATAATACTTAGTTTCTTTAGCTACTCTGAACGTTTCTTTGGTTATTTTTTTTCTTCTGAAAATGCACTGTATGTGAGTCACTTATCTAAGCATTACATTTGTATCAAAATACTGTTTTCAGGATATATTTTCTTTCTGCAACAACATGTTGTTTGTTTTTTTCTCCTTTTCTAACGCTGTAACTGTTGTGAGTCACTTTACGAAGCATTTGTATCAAAGACAAGATATCACGTTACATAATCATGTAGATGTACAAGTCTAAGGGTGTATACACGCCGTGTAACAGGTGCTGATAACAACAAGAGGCGGGTAAAATGGGTTATCAAAAAACACAGACTAGAGAGAGAGAGAGAGAGAGAAGAGGGACAACCGCAAGGAGAGAAATAAGAGAGGAAGAAAGATAGAAAGATGGAGGAAGAGTACGAAAGACAGGCCGATATACACACGGGCAAAGATAGAGAAAAAGAGAGAAATAGATAACAAAACGATACCGGTACGATGAGGGTACAAAAAGCTCAATGTAATTATCAGGGGAATAAGAGAGCGACAGATACAGAGAGAGAGGGGGAGGCAGAGAGAAAGAGAGACAGAGAGATAGACAGACGGGTATGCAGACGGACAGAGACAGAGAGAGACAAAGACAGAGACAGAGAAAGACAGGGAGGCAGAGAGAAAGAGAGACACATACGGAAAGATAGACATACATGCATACAGACAGGCAGACAGGCAGGCAGACAGAGGCAGAAAGATAGGCTGACAGACATGCAGACAGACAGACAGAGACAGAGGGAGACAGAGACGTAGACAAAGAAATAGACAGGCATGCATACAGACAGGCATAGATAGACAAGCATACAGACAGCCAGACAAACATAGACAGAGAGAGAGACAAAGACAGAGATAGAGCGAGATAGGGAGGCAGAGAGAAGAGAAAGAGAGTCACAGAGAGACAGAGAAATAAACCGGCAGGCATTCAAACAGGCAGACACAGAAACAGATAGAGAAGGAGAGCAATGATAACATAGGACGGCCATAGATAAGGCTTAAGTGCAAGTCTGGAAAAGTTTTTGTCCATTACACATCTTCGTCTCCTAAGTTCTTACATAGCTTTTAGATACTCACCATCAACAAACCAGGGGATAGTTTTGTCTCCCAAGCTCTTCAAAGAGCCTTACTGATTATCAAGACACTCTATGATAAATTTGTCTCTTAAGCTCTTCGGTAATTGTATTCACAGCTAACAATTCTCGCGATAACTTTGTCTCATAAGCTCTTCAGGCACACGTAATAACTAAAAACAGATACGAGGATAACAATATCCCCTAAGCTCTTAAAACAGTTGCACTCATTATTAAAAACCGAGACTTCCAAAAAATAACAGGAAGGGTTACCGAAATATATAACTTTGTCTCTTAAGCTCTTCGGTCCATGTATTCACTGCTAACAATGCTCGCGATGATTTTGTCTCTTAAGATCTTTATACACCCGAAATGACTAAAAACAGATACGAGGATAACTATTCTCCTAAGGTCTTTAAATAGATGTACTCACTTTTTAAACCGAGACTTCCAAAAATAACAGGAATGATCACCGAAATGCACTCAGAACGAAAGTGAGCTTATTCATTCAAATATCACGCACATTTAGAACACTTTATGTTCTTAGTCTAGTAGGCTTGTAAATCGAACAACAACAAAAAATGAATACTCAATAAGTAACCCTCTGTCCCAACTACGATACTAGTTGAAAATAAATAGGCCACTATTGCTCTTGTTATGCAAAAATGTCTTCACTTCAGTCAATTCGGTTACCTTGCCTTTTAATTTGGGTAGCTTTGCTTTGCATCCTATGCTAGTGCTCATAATCAAAACCTTCAGTTAATTCTCTAGATAATAACATCTGTACTTACAATGAAAAAAATAAACTTATCAATCACTTTGTCTCTTAAGTTCTTCACACACCCATACTCACTATCAATAAACTCCGCGAAAACTTTGTCTCATGAGCTCATCAGATAGCCTTTACTCACTATCAACAAACCAGAGGCGCCAGCAACAGAACTGATGGTGCGGGGGAAAAGGGAGCAGGGGTGGGCCAGGTGTGTGTGTGTGGGTGGTGAAAAGTTGGAGAGTGGGGGGGGGGGTGGTGAACCAGCAGTCCAGGACTAGGGAGATTTCATTCTAGATACCCTGGGATCTAAAGGTGAGTTGGTGCCTGGGTGATACGCATTAGAATACTACTGTTACTTCCTCAGATCGTTTCTCTACTATTTTCGCTAGACAAAACATATCTTAGTTTTGATCGCCGTAGATAAATATACTTTTTTGTGCCATAAGGAAAAAAGACGAGTGGGATGCTTTGAAGGACATGGATGGTTGATAGATAGAAAGGTGGGTAGATAATTGAACTGATGGATAGAGAGAAAAAGATCTGACAGACAAATGGATAGAGAGACATTCTAACAGGCATGGATAAATGGAACGAGAGCAATACCTCAGATAGTGAGAGAGGGTGCAAGATAAACAAACAGAAGACAAACGATATAGACATACAAACAAGCAGGCAGACTCCCTGACAGACAAACAGAAAGACACATTTGTAGACACACTGACAACACACACACAGACCTTCTAACAGACATACGGGCATTTTTGTGAAAGAGAACTGGCTTTGGTGTGTGAGTCACTTTGGGGATTATTCTGTTTATCTGTTTGTTTGTCTGTATGTCTGCCTGCTACCAGATAGTGAGAGAGGGTGCAAGACAAACAGACAGTAGACAAACGATATTGACACCCAGAGTAGCAGACAAACTCACTGACAGACAAATGGATAGAGAGACATTCTAACAGACATGCATACACTTTTGTGATATAAAATTGAAGTTGATGTGTGAGTCACTTTGAGGGGTATTCCATTGTGTTCATTTGTCTGTTTATCTGGTTGTATCTCTCTTTCTTTCTCCTTCTCTCTCACTCTCTCTATCTAAATCCTATCTCTCTGTCAGTCTATACACCAATTAACCAATCTACTTATCTATCCATCCATATATATCTTCAACCTCCTAAGTATTTCTCATTATGGTCTCCTTTGAGTCTATCCGTTTACCTGCCTGACTATCAGTATGCCTGCCTGCATGTCTATCTGTACTGTATATCTGTCTTTCTTTCTTTGTGCCTGTCTGTCTGTCTGTCTGTCTGTCTGTCTGTCTGTCTGTATGTCTGTCTGTCTGTCTGTCTGTCTGTCTGTCTGTATGTCTTTCTGTACTATCTGTCCGCCTGTCTGTATGCCTGCCTGTCTGTCCGCATGTTTACCTGCCTATCTTTCTTTCTGCCTGTCTTTCTTTCTGTCTGTCTGTCTGTATTATCTGTCCACCTTTCTGCCTGCACAGCTCAGCTACAGGGCTGGCTCCTCAGATGTTGTATCAGTTTCCTTGTTCCCTTCCCAGTGCTCTCACCAAGATTCTAATCTTACAAGAGTCTTGCAAATGAACAAAAGCTTACAAAAGATGAGACCTATTCTTTGAGAAGCAGAAATCTTGCCAATAGAATAATAGATAGGAAAATTCAGGTACAAAATGGCGGAGACAGATAATAGGCACCATTCTTTGAAAAAGCGCAAAAAAAAGGGGGGGGGGGGGTGACGTGAGATGGAGGAGGTAGAAAAAAAGTTTGAAGGTTGGTGAGTAAAAAAAGCAGAAAACAATGGTGATGAACAGGTCTAAGGCCGTAAGTATAACGTCGCGGTCGTTAACAACTCGTTGGAAGACTATTATTCCTATATTGTTACGACGCTGTACTTTCAGACCCTGGTCTTTTAAAAGAAGTGGGCACATCGCAGCCATAGGGTCGTAAGCACAATGTCCCGGTAACTTAAAACTCGTCGTTAGGCTTCTAGTTCGCATAAGTTATCTTATGAGCTTAGGGCATTCGCTCATTCTATCTACAATCTATCCCTCTTTTTCTTTCTATCCATCCACCAATTTATCTATGTTTAACCTCCTAAGGATTTCCACATAATTATCGTCTTATTTGTGTCTGTTTATTACTCTGTATAACTGTATGTAAGTACGTATATTATACAATCCATATATAACATAATTATTCCATCGATATTTTCTTCTTTTTAAACTGAGAGGTTGAAATAACGAGATTAAACGTCAGGAGAGTTAATACTTTTTAGTCTCGATGAAAGCGTACACAATGTATATGAAGGTTATCATAAAAAAAAAGAAATCAAAGTAATAAAACACATAATGCAAAATATATTCATAACACGCCAAAGACATTATTGATAATTTTAGTTTTGAGATTTTTGTTGTTGGCGTGTTTGTTGTAACGTGTTTGGAAGCAATTTTTATCTTTTTATTATTATTATTATTATTATTATTATTATTATTATTATTATTATTATTATTATTATTATTATTATTATTATTATTATTATTATTTATTTATTTATTGTTTATTGATTACCTGCAAATGAAATTTATGTGTTTTCTTTAGAATTCAAACTTCAATTATAAGTGTAGAAACTTTTAAGCAGTGAATATCACATAAATATAAGCATAATTATTTGGTTCTCGGAAAACTAAACAATTTACTTAAAACCAGCCTAGAACCATACTTATAGACTAGAACACAAGCAAGTAAGCATTATAGATCTAATTATCTGGCGAATACTGTTTGTTGGGACTCACGGTTTATACAAAATGTCTCTGGAACTCAGAAGTGGGCCAATTGGAGTAAACCAGGCCTACAGGTAGATCTAGATCTAGACTCTAAATTAGACTCTAGATCGTCCACGTCTCAGAACAGTCTGGATAGTATCCACCCTAGATCACGAAAAATCTTGAAGTAATCCAGACTTTTATCTCAAGCGAAGTCCAAGAAAACTACTAATCTGGGCTAAAACTAAAACTACCAACCGCAGAAACCTGTAGTTCTAATACTCCAATAATAACTCGTCGGAGACTTCCGAAAAACTAAATTAGTTATACGGGCAGTAAATCAGCAACGTTGGGGGTGCTCGAAAACGCGAAATGGTACCAGTGCTGGTAGGCTTGAGTCTTTCAGACTGACTGGCTGACAGATGAATGGCTAGAGCAGACGCACACGCTCTCAGCCCAGGCACGCCAGATTCTCAGGAAGATAGGCCCACTACCTTCAACGGGAGTACATTATATATACGCAAAACTTAGGAGACACAGAATGTACCGGTATTAATTTAAGGTCGTACTCAGTGTTCGTACCTTGCTCATAGTAGAGCTCTTGCGATCCACAAAATGATAACGGCTAACGTTATCAAGCCCTTAGACGTGGGTTTTTCTGAACGCTCATTGGTTCCGTAAGTTTAGGATTGAGGTATGATTGGACGCCAGGGAAGATTCCCTTTATCATCGTCTTTGTTTTGCTATGGGCCCCGTTGTCGCAAGGCCTCTAGTCTTATCTTCCAGACTCTGATATTGTCTCTGTTTGCATCCATTCCCACATAAATCAGGCTACCTACCTGGTACTGTAAGCGAATGGTTGTGTCCGTGTATACTCCAGTAACCCAAAATGTTGTTGTTGATGTTGTTGTTGCTGTTGTTGTTGTTGTTGTTGTTGTTGTTGTTATTGTTGTTGTTGCTGTTGTTGTTATTGTTGTTGTTTTTGCTGTTCTTTTTTTTCTTAGTTCGCTATTAAAGTCTTTATATATTCTCACAGTCAAGTTGATTTATGAAACAACAGCATTATAAAATTATAAAGAAAACGTAGAGCCAATCAATTTTAATTTCGCGCATAACCTTTTCCATAACATAAATGCCCCAAAAGAATTAACATAACAAAAAAATACAGCGCAAAATGAAACGAAGGGGAAAAGAACTGAAGAAAGAAACAATGTCAATAAAGAAAGAGCTGATAAAAAATACAAAACAAAAACAAACAAAAAACAAAGGGAAGGGAGAACTGCAGTCATGGACTATGTTATTTACGACTTTGAAAAGAAATACTTTTAACTGAGAGTGCTCTCTGATCTCTTAAAATGGTTTGGCCTTGGTAGAAAAACGACTAATTTTCTCTCTAACATTTCAATGTAACTCGCCCAAAAACCATATCAAGAAAGTTTGGGAAGAATAGGAAGGGAGAAAAATCAACAATTCAAACTAAAACGTCATTGCAACGCATCTTAATCGTTCTGAAAAATAAAACAATTATTATCCTTATACTTGACTGTCAAATAAAATGATCCTGGGTCACTATGGTTTGATCAGAGACTGTACAATTCATTATTTTCACTTTCTTATACTAAACGTTCTCAAGGAAAAATGGCCTTAATAGAACACAAAATGTGATGGCTACAGTATTTAAGTCCACAGAGTTTTGGACAGCCCAAAGAAGTGAGATTTACAGTGAGTACTGCCTTGATTCTAGATGCAAGCCAAAAGTAGGGATACACCTAGGATTGTGTTTACCATCGAGTAGGCATTATGGGCTACGTGCTTGCCAATGTTATACTTATGTTCAGTGTACCACCTTTTAGTAGATTGTATGAAAGGAGTGTTCAGCGATAGGTCTAATACAATCATATACCATCCCAATCCAGTAGCGGTTTCCTTATTCTGATGCAGGTACGCCAGGTAGAGGTAGGCCTGTCTGCTGTAGGTAGGTACCGTACGAATCCTATACGGTTGTTAGTGGAGTAGGTAGAAATGGATGCTTTCAGATTCATTGAGATAGGAGGAGAGATGAAGTCTAGACTTAGAACGATTTACCTAGAGCTTGGCGAAGCAAAGGGCGAAGGTGGAAAAAACAGAGGAAAGGAAATAGGAATAGCCATAATATGAAAAGGTTGAGGGTGAGTCAGATTGAGGATTGAAGAGGGGAATAAAGTTGCACGTATTTCTGTATGAGATGGGGTCAGAAGGGGGAATAAAAATATAAAATATAGGTTAAAGGTAGGAAGAAAACCAGGACCGTGCTTACCACCGAGTAGGCATTATGGGCTACGTGCTTGCCAATGTTATACTTATGTTCAGTGTACCACCTTTTAGTAGATTGTATGAAAGGAGTGTTCAGCGATAGGTCTAATACAATCATATACCATCCCAATCCAGTAGCGGTTTCCTTATTCTGATGCAGGTGTAGATAAGCCGGCTTAGTACCTACAGGTAGAGGTAGGCCTGCCTGCTGTAGGTAGGTACCTTAAAGAAGCCTATACGGTTGTAGATAGATGGTGTTAGTGGAGTAGGTAGAAATGGATGCTTTCAGATTCATTGAGATAGGAGGAGAGATAAAGTCTAGACGTAGAACGATTTACCTAGAGCTTGGCGAAGCAAAGGGCGAAGGTGGGGAAAACAGAGGAAATGGAATAGGAAGAGCCATAATACGAAAAGGTTGAGGGTGAGTAAGATTGAGAATCGAAGAGGGGAATAAAGTTGAACGTATTTTTGTCTGAGATGGGGTCAGAAGGGGGAATAAAATATTGGTCATTTCTGGGAATCATGGCCAAAGATACATAGAAACAAAGAGAAAGAGAAAGACAGAGAAAGAGAAAGTAGAAATAATGGGGTAAAATGGGAAAAGTATGGATAAGCTATAAGAGAAAGAGAGAGAGAGAGAGAGAGAGAGAGAGAGAGAGAGAGAGAGAGAGACTGAGACAGAAATAAAGAAAGACAGAGACAGACAGACAGACAGAAACAGAGAGAGACAGGCAGACAGACAGAGAGACCGAAACAAAGAGAACGACAGAAACAGACAGACAGACAGAAACAGAGAGAGAAAGGCAAACAGACAGGCAGAGAGACAAAGACAAAGAGAACGACAGAGACATACAGACAAACAAACAGAGGCAATCATGCTGGCAGGGAAACTGGTACGTAATACATACACACACACACACACAGAGAAAAATACAAAGCGGTAGAGACATACAGACATATAGAGACAGAAACAGAAATAGGGGAGGGAGAGAACATAAAGGGGTAAAATGGAGAAATGGGTTGTTAAGGTAATAAAATTATAGGTGAGAACGAGAGAGAAAGAGAGAAAGAACGAGAGGGAGAAAGAGAGAAAGAGAAAGAGAGACAGAGAACTAGACAGAGAGAGAGAGAGGGAAAGAGAGAGACAGAGAACTAGATAATGAGGTGTGTAAATCGTTTGTGCCTTTTGAATAAGTATACAAGTCTCTGTTTTGTGGGGTTTTTTTTTAAATCTCTTTATCAGACATTGTAAAGGCATCTGAAGCCAAACGAGTGATAATTTCTAAATGTGATTTTAATCTGTACTCCAAAAATGTTAAGAACTGATCAATGAACGAAAGAAATGTCTCTACTCTCTCCTTATTAGAGGGACTCATATGTGATTCATTTACGCCACTGTAATCAAGGGGTTTTCTCCTTCCCTTGGAATGACTCGGACAGTTCTGCATTTGATTTTCAAATTATTGGAACATGCCACGTTTGGAAGCGATAAAATTGTTAATGATGTACTCAAATAAGATTTAGTGTGTTACACGTTTATGTTTGATGTGTTGATCTCTTTTTCATCTAACTGGCCCATCTGTATGTTATGCCCATTAGATCCACGCCGTAATCAATCCTTCCCATCTTGCTCATCTCTTATTTATTTCAGGGCGTTTTTTATTTTAATACCATAGGGTCCAATATCATTGCTTTCTATTGAATCGTTAATATCATCACGATTCTCTTTCGCTTGTGTTTTCATTGCCAGCACTCGATGATCTAAAGATAGACGATGACGGATCTTCATGTTATTTAGCCTCAAGCAAAATCACTATTTCTTTGGTACTGAAAATGTTTGAAAAGATAAATACAAAAAGAATACAGTCATGTATTTCGCAAGCTAGCAATTTTATCTGTGAACTAATAAACTAATAACATCTTAAAGAAGAGACCATGCGGAAATATGTTAAGGGAGGGGAGAGAGATAGAGAGCGAGCGAGAGAGAGAGAGAGAGAGAGAGAGAGAGAGAGAGAGAGAGAGAGAGAGAGAAACAATATAATCATGTTCGGGCCTTAATCGTTGAAACAATGATTCTGCGACGCTCTAATATTAAGCTGGAAGGACTTTCGTTCAAAGTTCTTTTTAAACTTTTTCACTGTACAAACACCCATGTCGAATGTGGGATGCCTTGAACACTAATAATTAAATTAATACGGAACGTGTGTTTTTTTAGGAAATAACATACCGCAACAGTGTTCAAATTAAGTGGCGCCTTACGGGTTCTGGGTCTTGATGAAGGTATTTATTAATTGTCTTATTTGTATCTGTTTTAAATGTTATAGATTTTAAATCTCGATTATTTTGAGTGTAGTTCAAGAGGAAATAAGAACTTGAATTTATAGCTATTATGTTATGATGTGATGTTTAAACCTCTCCTATTGAGAGCTACATACCGTATCTCTCAACAATGCGTTAGTGCAAATAACTTAAGGATCATTTCCTAGCAATGCGTTTCTACAACTAAGTTGAAAATTACCTCTCTCAACAATGCATTCCTGCAAAACTGCTTTATTCTATGTAAAATGTAAATAGAATGAGATAGGACAAAGCAGTTCTGAACAGATATGTGGGGCAAAGAGCGATTGTGAAAAACACAGGGAATAAATTGTAAACAGTGATCATGCAACAAATGGCATTACTATATACAAGTGAATACCTACTACCCACCCGCCAGTCAAACACGCACCAATCTAATCTTTGTAATTTATTTGGACCATTATGGACAGCCTATAAAATATGATATTTTCTGTCATCAATCTTAAAACTAATGATAGCCAGGTAAAAATATTTAAAACTAGCGACCGGACCTCAAAGCAAGATGACCAGGGGGTCAGGACTTGATCTATCACGAGCAAGCATGAAAAAGGCGGCTCGATCCAGAGATCCAACCAGAGAGGATAAAAAATTCATTAGCTTAGTAGGCTACATGACCTCTCTAAAGAAGCCACATAGCTCTGCCATCGAGCCTGTAGGTAGCATCACTTCTCTTTTGTTGTTGTTTTCTGTTTTGTTGTTGCTGTTTTCGTTGTTGTTTTGGTGCAAAGCGCGCCTTTAAACGGAGTATTTGTTGGTACAGTTGCACTTTGTTTTGTTTTGTTTTGTTTTTAATAATATTATTGTCACGTGATTGGTCTATCACATGACCACGCAATGTTTTCTTGTGAAATGCCGGAATCTTGTTACCTAGGCTTCTCTTGAACGGTTTCAAAACCTAGATCTGGGTTTATTTCTTGGAGATTAATAAGTTGCAGTTCTAGATATATCTAGGTTGTGTCTTGGATATAAAATGAATTGCGTTCTCTTTTTTTCCGTCGGAGCTTTTTTGGTTGTAGCCCATGAAGACAAGATTCTTCGATCAATTCCGAGGTTTTCTCCACACAGATCCAGAGTGAGATCAACTGAAGTCAACAGGAATCCAAATGTTGCACCCCTTAAGTCAGACTACACCTACAGAACGCTTTATTTCGACCAAAAGGTGGATAGGCTAAACGGTTTGCATCTTCATCAGCTTTAGCATAGATCTAACATGTTGTGTATTATTATAAGGTGGTCTTCAAAAGTAGAAGCCTCGCGCTGTAGGGCTAAGACTGGATCACCACATCCCCCCAATGGATGATCATTCTTTTTTACCAACACGAAGCAAGCAAAAAATTGCAAAATTGAAGTTTTTAACTCTTTAGGCCCTCATGCCAATTCCATGTTTTGACGGAGGGTTAGATAGACCTATAAGTGGAAAGAGGATTTTTGTTTTGTTTGTTTTTTTTTTGCGCGTCATATTATCTAATTTTACCGGCCGCAGTGTCTAAATAGTTAATTCTTAGAATTTGAAAAAAACCCAAAAAAAACTGATATTAACGGTTCTATACATATTCAATCTTGATGGTTCAGACAGGTATAAGATGAACAGCATTAATGTAAAGTTTACTCCGCTGCAGTGAGATTGAATTTAATAGTTTTAAAAGGGTTTTGAAATCTGTTTTTTAATCAACCAGATCAAGATATAATCTTGAACAGTAAAATGCCATTATGAATCAGCAGCCATCGTCTTTTTCTTTGTAATTTTGACATGGAGATCCAACTTAAACACTAAACTTTAAAATATTAAGTTCTACCTATAAAATATACCTTCTTAAAGGGCTACAAAAAAAATGTGATTCATTATAATTACACTCATCTGACTAGTAAAATATCTTTGCTAAACTGTATGTGTTACATATTTTGAAACCTCTTTTTTGTAACAAAATTTCAAAAATGAAAGAAGCAATAGAATTCTAAATGTAAATTTATATAATCTTTTCCTTTTCAGATTGACCATTTTGGCTTTGCACAAGACAAGACATTTAAGAATCGCTACTTACTGGCTGATCAGTTCTGGAATCGAAATGGCGGTCCCATTTTTTTCTACACAGGAAATGAAGGGGATATTGAATGGTTCTGCAAAAACACTGTAAGTCCACACTTACCATTATATATAATGTATTTTTGAAAACACATGCTTCCAGTTTTGCTTCTTGAATTTGACTTTAACTCTGAAGCAAATTTTTAAGAACAGTTTTCAACTTGAGTTTCAAAAATCCATCTTTTCTTCTTTATTTTCTTCTCTACTTTAGGGATGAGTATAATTCATTTGATCAAAACTACTTGATGTCATACAAAATGGTATCCATAAATATCTCAAAATAACTATTGTTTATTTATAAGAAGGACATATATTAAGAATTGATCAACGATATTAAATGAGCAAATTTTAAAAGGAATTTTTAAAATTACTATTATGTCCCATAGAGTTGCAAGTTTTTTTTTGTAGATTTTTGGTGTGTTGAGAATGGATTAATAAAAATTTCCTGACATGATTTTCAGGGTTTTATGTGGGACATCGCCCCACAGTTCAATGCCATGTTGGTGTTTGCTGAGCATCGATATTATGGAAAGTCTATGCCATTTGGGTCTGACAGTTACAAGGTTTGAAATAAACTTGTAATCAGTTCTAGTGTAAGGATAACAAAAATAATTTATCAGTCAAAATGAGTTTTTGTTCAACTCAAATTAAGGTTTATGATATAACAATACTGGTATATAAAGGTTAATTACAACTGTCATCCTTTCAACATTTTTGATAATAATATATATATTCATAATTAATGGTAAATAGATGAAAGTTATATTTAACCTTGATTTGTGTAAAATGTGTAGCATTATTAGATATTTGCCGAAAAAAACCAACAGTCTTTTATTCAGCTTTTGACAATTAATGATAATGGTAAATGGAGGAGAGTTGTAATGCCCTTGTGCTTGTGTAAAATATGCCGTTTTATTATCTGATCTATTCAGCATTTCAAAGAGAACACTATTTTTATACATTTTTTTTCTCTTATTTAAAGTAACATCTCTTAACAGTCCAATTTATAATACAATTTCAAAATTCTTGTGCCCTCCAGAACAGTTCTGTCCTGAATTTCCTGTCGTCGGAGCAAGCACTGGCGGACTTCACTGAGCTCATTAGCTTCATCAAGGCCACAATACCAGGGGCATCCAAGAGCCCTGTGGTTGCCTTTGGAGGGTCCTATGGAGGGATGTTGTCTGCCTGGTTCAGAATAAAGTACCCTAACATCGTAGTTGGGTAAGAGTTAGTTGTTGAAGGAAACCCATATAGCTAGCTGTTAATCTAATTGGAATGTAACAAAGAAGTCTACACTGAAGTTATTTCACTTTTAAAATTTTAAAACTTATGGCTATTGTGAGGGAACCTTGCAAGTCTGGTTCAGAATAAGGTATTCTAACATTGAAGTTGGGTAAGAACAAGTTGTAGAAAAAAAATGTAGATCTACTAATAAGAATTCCATAGAGAAGTCTACACTGAAGATATTTCGATTTTAAAAGAATTAATGGCTGTCACGGAGGGATCTTCTTAGCATGTTTGTGAATAAAGTACCTTATCATCAAAGTTGGGTATGTACTAAATATAGAAGAAATTCTAATATAGCTATGCTGATGAGCTTTAAACAGACAAGTCTTTGCTGAAATTATTTCGTTTTGAGAATTAAAGGTTGTCAAAGGATGCTGCCAGCTTGTTGAGAATAAAGTACCCTAACATTATTTTTTAGCAAGAGCTAGTCCTAGTAAGAAGTCTAGTATGAATCTAGCAGAGGGAGTGTAGTAGTCTTGTGGTACAGTAGAACTCATATTCAACAAACTCGGACTCAAAGGACACCCTACTCTACATTCAATGAACGAATAAAAATTCCCTTTTTTTTTCTTTGTTTTTGTTAAACTATCTCAGATCCAACAAACTAATCTCATACCAACCTCTTATTCAACGAACCAGAAGTGCTAGAAAGCTTTCAAAATTGCATACCAGACACTTTAAATCTACTTAAAAATTAGACAACCTAGCACATTGTTGCTAAAGAAAAACAAGCACACATAAGCCCATCATGTAGTGTAAAGTACAATAAAAGCAGTGGGTCACATTGAAAAATGAAAAGCGAAGAGGGCAAGGTGTAGAGAAAGATAGGAGATCAAAGAGTTCAGGTCTTGAGATGTATGTGTTTGGGGAAAAAGGGTCGAATGGAAAGTTATATGAAGATGGGTGGGTGTGTAATTAGCTTTACATCATTCAACATACAAAAATGTAATAGGGGTAGGATATTGGTTGCAGTTAGCCATACATTTTTTTAATTTAAATTTTAATTTTTTATATCCTTACTCAATCTTGAATTTATAAAACCATGCTTTTATCTTAGCAATTTTTTTGTGTCTGTTGTGAATTACTTAAGAAGTGTCTTTTTTCACTGCAGGTCTTTGGCAGCCTCTGCCCCAATTTGGCAGTTTAAAGACATAACCCCATGCAATGCATTCAATGATGTGGCCAGTGCCACATGGGCTAGAGTGTCTGAAACATGTGTATCTAATGCCAACAAAGGTTACTCAACACTGGAAGAAGTTGGTGCAAATGGTTAGTTAGGGAAACAAAAATTATTATTAACATCATTATAACATTTATATTTTAAAAAATTCTGCTTTAATCACAATTAAGTAGAGCTCAAATTTAACGTTAAAAAATAATTTAAAAAAAATTATCTTTTCAATCTATTGTAGTAATGAATAAATAGAAAACAAAGGGAAAAAATGAAAGCCTCTTTTTATTTTTTATTTTTTTATTTTTTAAATTTGCATATTTAGCAAAATAAAGAAACTTTTGGACTCTCAGGAATATATTTAGAGCTGAAGTTACACATTGTTTAATGTTATGAAGTAAATCTGAGTTGTTAACATTATTCTTTGTTCTCACAGCTGCAGGCCTCAAATTTATTAGCAGCACTTTTCATCTCTGTGACCCACTGACCTCAATGGCTGATGTGAAGAGTTTCAAAAGCTTTTTGTCTGACATGTATGTCGACTTTGCAGAGGTTGATTATCCCTACCCAGCATCCTTTCTCGCTGACTTGCCAGCCTGGCCTGTCAAGGTAATTAAAATGTAATGACATGGCTCTTTAAAAACTATTCTTCACAGTAAAAATAAAATGTGACATCTTGTAAAGAAACGTTTCCTTGATAAAAATCATAACCAATCATTGAAATAATTATTTTTATTTATTTTTTAGAAATTAGGGTAATTAATGATCATGTCTACATTAATTCTTCAAATAATAAATGTTCAATTTAGTCTAGGAAATTTTCATCTCAAACAGCTATACTTTGAAAAGAAAAACTCTGTGGTTCCCATATGCTTGAGTGTGTGTTTTATTTACAAAAAATGACCTTTTTTTAAATTTGTTTTTAAACTTTAATTTACAGTGCTTGTATTAATTTTATCTGATGTTCAAGTTCACTGAGTTGAAATTTGTTTTCAAACTTTGTATGTGCAGGAAGCTTGCAAGTCGTTGCTGAGCCCTCTGTCGGGAAAGCCCCTTCTCGAAGCCTTGGCTAAAGTGACAAACCTTTATTTCAACTACACTGGGGCAGCCAAGTGTGTGGACTGGAAGGGTGAGGGCAGCACTGCCTCCCTCGGCTACTTGGGATGGAATTACCAGGTTTGTCCAACAACAGTCGAGACTTGCTCCAAAACCTGAATGAATCATGGAACAGAAATGCTGTTCCCTTGTCTATAATATTTAGGAATCTAGTTTTATAAAGACTCTGGTTTGATGAAACAAAAGCTGTTTTTTTTTTTTTTACATGGTAACGAGCAAATTTTATAAAGTTTATAATAAGAAAGCATTAAGTTCACTTTTTATGCAGTTTTGTGAGACTCGTAATTGAATCTAAATATAAAAACAACAACATACATTTATGTACCAGCCCTTACAAAATATGGAGATCAACAAGAAAAAGATGCATATCAGGTTATTTCAGGAGTCATCTTTATAATGATAAAGAGGGAGTTCACTTTATGTCTGTGTAACCTTAAGTTCTAGACTAATAGATACATCACACCTGTGGTTAAGAATTATGTCAGGCAAGTGTGATAAATATTTATCAAAATTGTTCTTTTCTCCCTATTTCATTACTTATCTTATCCTGAATACCTCTAATTTTATTAACTGTTGACTTATTATAGGTTAACTTATTATATTGCTTATCTTTTCTTTTCTCACTATGTGTAGAGGATGAGGGCTGTGAGGATTGTGTCATATGCATATTTAATATGTTTCAGTTAGAAAAAAAATGTTTAAGGTAGTCATTAAATTCTTTCTCTTGAAGTATTTTTTTAAACAGATATTTCTGCCGCCATTTAGTTCTTTTTATTCAATTTCTTTTTCTTGAAGCTTACCCTACTGCTTTCACAATAATTATCATTTCGAACCTGATATGTTCAATATTTCTGTAATCAGAAATTCATATATGGATAATATGGTTTATTTGCTCACTCCATATCATAGCCTTCTAATCCATTTGATTATTATTAACGTCTTTGTGTTAACAGTCTTGTACTGAGATGGTGATGCCAATGTGCAGCAATGGCACTGGAATGTTCTACAACATGGACTGGGATTTCCAGGCTTTCAGTGATGACTGCTTCAAACAGTTTGGGGTGCGACCACGACAGGATTGGGTCAAGCACCAGTATTGGGGTACAGACCTCAGTGCTGCCTCGAACATTATCTTCAGGTATACTAAATACAAATATCATAGTTTCAATGATATCTTTATGCAGACCTTGACTGTTAGGTATCGAGCAGATTAACATGCAGTGGTGGTGGTCATTGTGCAGTCCGAATTCGGGGATGACATGCCATATATTTCTATGCCAAACGATTTTCTTGCACCAGTTTGTGATTTTCATGTAGCTGGCTCCAAATAATAATTATAATAATAATAATAAAAAAGAAGAAGAAGAGGAAGAATAGTAATGTTTAAATTTTATATATCCTGTATCAACCACTGTAACCAGTGTAAGGTTGTGCTCCTTGTCCTTTGCATTCCTCAAAATATTATAATACAAAAATTCAAATAACTATTACTGGTCTATAAATAAATTCTCTTACAGATAATTGTAATACACCGATCTATATCATATATAATTATAATTACAAAATCATATTTCTTAGAAAATCCATTAAAATTTAAGTTAAGACACTGTAAAAATTATATTCATATTAAAAAAAGTAGAAGTGGGTCTACAGTGGTACTCAAAAGATGAAAAATATTGTGGATTTTAAAAAACTATTTTATAGGCACCAATATCTTTGGTTTTTTTACAGTTATTGTTCACTATAAACTTGGGGTAAAATAAACTTTTGGACTATCCCCAAGTTTGTTTTTCTTTAGCGAATTACACTGTACATGTATATACAAAAAATACATGATTTTTATTTAAACATGTTTCCATCACTTTTATTAATGAGGTTACGGTATGTCTCCCATTGTCCAGTAACTGCGCCCTGATTTTGCAGTTGACTTATCACTAATGTTCAACAACATAAACCAAACGCAAGCGATACTAATTATATGTTTTTATAAGTGCACTTCTATCACTTTTACTACCAAGGTTCCTTTAAATCTCTCAGTCTCATTCTCTCTCCAGTAACGGCGACCTTGACCCATGGTCTAGTGGTGGCGTCACCGAGTACATATCTGAATCAGTTGTGAGCATCCTGATCAAGGAGGGCGCCCACCATCTCGACCTGAGGGCCAGCAACCAGGGCGACACGTCGTACGTCAGGGAGGCGAGGACCAGGGAGATCAACATCATCAAGGAGTGGCTAGAGCTCACGCCCTGAGCTTGGAGGGTAGGGGTTGTAAGTCCAGCATTGTGGTAGGCTTATGACTCATCTTAACTTTTTGTCCATCATGCAATATATTGATATTCTCATGTGCTGGCACCTCTTTGTATAAATCTGCACACCTTCCATTTCGAGATGATAAAAAATCAAAGCTTTTACCTTTAAGAAATCTTTGTTTAAGTCCCCAAGATAGTTTGTACACAAGGAATAGGCCTAAAATTGTGCGGTATGGAAAGGTTAAGATATAAGAAAAAGAGGGATGAATTGTAAATTACCGCAACATTGTACTTATGACTCCAGACCTGTAACAGGGACAGCTGTGACTTGTTTTTTTTCATACTGTCGTTGTCAATGTGATTTTTATTTGTTTTTGTTTTTTTTGTTTTTTGAGGGGTTCTTGTCTTTGTTTTCTTTTTGTACCTACCTGCTTCCATTTTTGCATATATTCTGTTTTTCTCTCAAACATTCTAGCATCTCATATAGTGATTCACAAATTTGTTTTTAATCCTGTTTTGTTTTTTTCAATTCTTTTGTATAAAAAATATTTGCAATTCACAACCAATATTTAAAACAGCAAGTGTCTTAAGATGTTTTAATATAAATATGTACTCATGTATTTGAATACTGGTCTGCAGAGAACAAAGTTTAATATTTTTAGGTAAAATTAGTATTCATACTGCATTAAGCGTGAATGTTGTACTTTACAACCCCGTACTGAGAATATAATTTTTTAGAAAAGGGTTTGGTAAATTGGCATGCCTGTACATATACATGTACTGCTTTTAGGAATAATCGAATTATTTGCTTATCTGTAGAGAAAATTTTTAGTTATTCGACCATACAAAGCCTAGTTGTTTACATGTTGTTCTACGCAATATAGTTTTACGTGCCAAATTTCCTTAGATAGTTGCTAACACAATAAATAAAACAATGCAGTGTGATGCAGACATGGGAAAATCTTCTCCTGTATAGAAACCTCACATAGAACTTGTATGGAAAATATGATAGGTAGAATCTTAAATATTTTCAAGCATAATTTTTATTTTTACCTGTCCCATGAGTTAGACTGTTTGACGTGCCTTAAAATACCGGTCAAGAGTAAGGGCTTTAACGTGACTTGAATGCATAGTCTGATGAACACCATATAACTTGGCACATTGGTTACATTTTGGTGGATTTTCATAATTATGTGATTTTTTATTTCATTTTCATGCATTGTTACCTAATTACTAAAGAAAATAAAGATATTTTACATACATATATATTTTGTTGCTTATAGAAATATTTTGATCTTTTTGTTTTATTTATATTTTATATTTTTTAGATTAAGATTACACCAATTCAATTCTTACATGTTGATAACTTTGTTGGTTACACATATCATGAGGGCCTCCATAAAACTGTTTCAATTTTCCTCCCTTTTTTTTGTATTTTACAGCCATAAAGAAAAACAACTTTTATACTAGTTTTAACTCTGGCTTACTACAAGTATTTAAATGTATTGCTACTAAGAATCTCTCTTCTACACATGATTCTAAATCTAGAAATGTGCATGTTTTAAAAAATGTATTACTTTTTTTGGAATAACACGTGTAGGATAAAGATGGAAAACTGCAGAAGTAATTACTGTGTCATTAAGTGACAAGGAAAGTATTCAAAAGAGAGATATACAATTTCTAGTTCTGCTACTTATGCTAAGTTACAGCCTCCGTCATATGAGTAAAATATATAAATACATGTATCTTAAATTTTATTTAAGTTAACGTTTTGGCGATGCCGATATCCTCTAGGCAAAACCACTATTTTACAATCATTAATTATGAAATAGTGCGTCCATAAGGAATATCATATTTGAAGAAGTGCATTAATAATAATGTTTTTTTTATAGAGGTTAAACATTTTTCTGAAATAACCAGTAGGGGAAATATGAAAACACGTGCATTGAACTTGAAATGTAACAGTGACTGGTCTTCTTAATCTTCAAATTTATAAAGTGCTTTTTGAAAATTCATAGTAGTTTACTTTTTGTTGAGTTAGCAACATTCACTAAGAGAAAATCATTTTTGTTGGTGGAGAAAAAGTATTATATACCTTTTATTTCCAGGTATTTTTGTTGCGGCACCATCATATAAATGCTTTATTTGGTCTTTCAATGTTATTATGCCAAAATAAATTGATAATTTTAATGTATGCAATGAATATGATTGCAGTAAAACTGTAAACAGTGCTATAAGTCGACAAGTAATTACACTCAAGCGTGTATGCTTTCATTTAACTATAAAAATAGCATGCATTATAATTTATGTATGAAAAAAATTATTTTGAATAAAACATTGATTTTTCCCTCAATCTTATGTTATTCTTTCTAATAGCATTTTTTTTTTTATTTATAGAGGCTTTTTTCTTCAATGTGGGGAAATGGTAGTATTTTTGTTCTCTATAGAGGGAGGGAGAGAATTCTCTCCCTCTCTCCGGGTTTAACGTCTCCTAGGTTCCCCTGGGGGATCCTATACGGAAATCACATGCATATCTGGTTATCTGCAAATTGTATGTTTCGGGTTTCTATTTCTGAATGCAGCTTTGTTTGTATTTAATAATTATTTATCTTAAAGATTTTGGGGTTGGTTGTTTTGTTTTGTTTGTTGATTTTTTCACTTTGATTTACTAATTTATAATGTTTAAATTCCAATTTCTTAGAGGGAAGTAATTTCACTCATTGTACTAAAAAATGGGAGAAAAAAGAATTGAAAACAAGCAATCCTCTCTGTGGCTTGCAGTCAAATGCATCACATGGACATATTATTGCTATCTTTTTACGATTATCTTATGTTTCTCAAAAAGGGTTTTTATACTGCACCAAGACTTGTCAGCTTAACAATAACACGTTATACTATCACCTTTGCATAAATCAACTATTGAGATTTAATGATAATTTTAACTTGACATAGGCATAAAGTGAAGAGGGGGCTAAAATATACTAATAGGGCGAAATCTAATTTAAGAGTTAACAGAACTCTTTCTAGGTTAATAAAAATTCAGTACCTAAACAGTAGGGTTAAACTTTCATTTGCAACTTTTGAGCCTATATAGGACAAGACCCGGTAAATGTAGCATTGTCATTCAAAACATGCAGTAAAAGGTGATAATATATAATATATGTAGTTTTAACAACAAAATCAAAATAATAAATTACATGATTTTATAAAGCAGTCACCAACTTGAACTAAAAACTCCACAAGGGAATTTTACAATATACATAGAATTTATGTACATGTATCAAAATGAATGCTCCGACTTTATTGAGTCACCTTCAGTGTACAAAGGACAATGAACAGTTTAGAAACATGAGACAAAGGGTAGCCAAATCAAATTTTATATGTATAAACACCACTACGATTTTTTATTAGTCCCTGGGTTATCGTAAATACAGTCATGTATTAATTTTACAAGGATATAATTATTTTTATCGTGCAAATATAATCAGACATTCAAGTGCTATTACAATATTACAAGTAAGCCTATCATGATTATGATGATCATACAGTTGACGATGGTGATGGTGATTGTTACAAGAGTGATGCTGACGATAGCGATGATTATGATAGTGACGGTGGTGATTGTGATGACTACGCTGTGAAAGAACTGCGGGCCGTAAGTATAAATCGCAGTACCGTCGTTTACAACTCGTCGTAAGCCTTCTTATTATTGTATCTTGAGTCGGTGAAGGACTCATCATAAAAGTTACTTGGAAGGGATTTTTCTGTGTATTGTGGTGCCTATATTTAAAAAGAAGGGAGAGAAAGAGATAGAGAGAGAGAGAGAGAGAGAAAGATGTGTGTCAAACCATTTTATTTTGATCTGCTGTTTAGTGCAAAAGAATCACAAGGGGCCGTGAGTACAGCGTCGCGGTATGACTCGTCGTAAGTCTTCTTTATCGCAAAATTATAATACGACGAGCTGGAAGCGTTCACGACATTGCTCTTACGGCCCAAGGTTAAAAAGTGCCGAGTTGATTACAGACCTGGCTATAATGACTTTTATTGATTTTTGTGATTCCACAAACACCTGCATTGATCTATCACCTGTTCTCTTCCACTTTTAGAGATCTGAAACAAAAACAAAACTAAGAACTATGGCATATCAATATTTTATATCAACAACAGCTACACCAGCATGAACAGAAAGAACAATAGATGCATTAAGAATAACAGCAGCGACAACAACAATCAGATTAGCCCAAGCACTTAACTTCATAAATCGATATTATCGGCATGACTCAATTTATTGACTAGTCAATCGGAAATTCCAAAAGGCCTACGTTTACTGTTCTCGGGAGCTTTATTACTACTTAGCGGCATTTACAATACGTTATAATATGATTTGAGAATATCAAGTCTTTCTCTCTCTCTCTCTCTCTCTCTCTCTCTCTCTCTCTCTCTCTCTCTCTCTCTCTCTCTCTCTCTCTCTCTCTCTCGCAAAACTGATAATGAAGGTAAATTTATACAATATAGGCCTAGAACCTTTCTAATTTCAAGGTCACATCATTACAATTTTACAGTGACGCCTTTGCCGCGGGTTGGCAATCGTTCTGTCACTCTTTCCACGCTGTCAGTCCTGCGAATGGCCGCCATGACTCAGCTCAGTTCCTCAGAATGTAACCTGACTCATCAGCTACCCGTTGCAGTAGGGGCCTAGAAGACTCGCTATAACGAGGCCGATAGCGAAACTGAAGACCATAAGATTAATAAGGGAATATGCACCGGCACCCAATCAGAGTTCAATCCATGACTTATGGAGCCAATGAGCGAATCACAAAATTCAATTCCTAAGGGGCGTGACTATGTCGTCTGTTATCGTCGTGTGGATCGCAAAGGATGTAAACTTGTTGCACCTTTTCGGTGCGGCTTGGTGCATAGATAACACTCTAGTGTCGACTTTCAATGTGCAAGAGTCATTATTACTGTAAATTGAGTTCTAATGGACATGATCAAAACCTCATAGGGACTAAGCTACAAGAAATAAAACTAAGAATCATCGTTTACACGTTTGCTGCTGACTTGGCTGCCGGATTTTCCCGCAAGGGAAAGGAAGGAAAAAGGACAATTACTAAAGCTTATTCAGAGAATCAAGGACCCGTATCGGAACGCTATAAATAGATTCTTATTCGTTTGGAAACGCTTGGATTGCACGGTTGTTTCCGTCTGCCATTGGCGCGGAACTTCAGAGACGGGTTTCATTACCTAAGTAAAACCTTTATAAGAAGAGTATTTTTTATCAGCTGCACACTATTATAGCAAAACTGTTGGAAAACTTGAGAATATACACCTGTCATCAACATTTCTGGTCAGAACAGCCTTTCTTATGAAAAGAGGGATATATTTCTGCTGGAATTATTGAACCAAACGACGAGGTATTTGACTGACACAGATGGTCTGTTAAATTTTTCTGCATAACAATTATATTCATTGTATTTGTGTTTAGATTAATATACAATTTCAAGGATATCATTGTATCCTTTTTAAGTAGTTTTTCTATTTTCTTTGTCATAATTTATTATGTTCAGTGGGTCACTATAAAACCCCAACAAAAAATAACAAAACAATCCAATCACTTGTGTTATTATTACTATTATTATTATTATTATTATTATTATTATTATTATTATTATTATTATTATTATTATTATTATTATTTTGTAAAGAAAATTTCAGGATGTACATCAACGGGTGTCGAAAAAAGAGTTTATTATTCGTTGGCTTGGTTATTCTAGTCTAGCGATAGACCACCGTAACACGGAAATCTTCCTGAATGCCCGATTGCTACTTCATGCTGATAAAAGATTGTGCTTTTTTGTTGCTTTGTTTTTTCTATTTTTTGTTCATTTGTTTCAAAATTTTCCTCGTGTTTTTTTTTAACTTGTCCTTGTTATTAGTTGTATGTTTTTATTGGGGGTTTGTTGTTGTTGCTGCTTTTCTGTTTGTTTGTTTTCTGTTTGTTTGTTTGTTTGTTTTGTTGTTTTCTTTTGGGTTTGTTTTTCTTTTGTTATGTTGTTGTTGTTGTTGTTGGTGTTGTTGGTGTTGTTGTTGTTGTCAATCTAGAAACAACTGTTTAATTGTTTTGTTGTTGTTGATATTTTTCTTTTCTGTTTTGAGTGTATTCGGTGGTTCTTGCAATGTTATTAATCTTGTCGGTGTCCTTGTTGTTGTTACTGCTATAGTTTACGTTGCTGTGGATGTCGTACTTGTCTTTTTGAGTATTGCCGTTATTGTGGGTGTTGGTATTGGTGATGTTGATGGTAGTGTGTTTGTTGTTAATTAATTGGAAAATACGAAAGGGTGTCTACTCTCACAATCATACTTCTGAACATAATGTCAATGTACAGATACACAAACTTGATCTGCTAAACAATGTAAACATATTAAATAGGACAGGTCAGAGTCACAACATGTTTTGTTTTACCTTCTGTCTTTTGAGTTGTGAGTTTCTTGGATTAAAAACAGCGAAGAAACATTTTTTTTTTAATTTGATCTGAAAGTTTGTGGCTATGTACCCTTCCAAAAAAGATTACTGCATTTTTGCAGTTTCAAACAAAACATGTTGACCAATTGAGTTTTAAAATAAAAATTTGTTTGCTTTGTCCCAACCAGCGAACAGTATAAAGATGTCTTCTAGTTCCACTAAAACGAGTAACCCCGACGCTGGATACAACTATTTGTTCAAGCTTGTTCTAGCCGGAAGTTCCGGTGTGGGCAAGACGTCGATGCTCATGCGCTACGTGGAGAAGGAGTTCAGCGAAACGTTCATCTCCACTATCGGGGTAGACTTTAAGTGAGTTAAAGATCTATGGCATTTTACCTTAGAGTAAAAAAAAAGAAAAGGTACATCTCAGCTGCTTACTTCCCAATTGCTTTCCTTATGCTTATGTTATTTTAGAGTAAAACATTAAAAGCCATCTGTTTGTCCCACTTTTCCCTATGCTTACCTCACCTTAGAGTCATAAAGGCAAAAGGTACCTATGCTCACTTTTTCTTAGAGTAAAAATTGATACACATGCTCACCTTACCTTACAGTGTAAAAGGTACATCCATCTGCGTATCAACTTACCTCAAAGAGTCAGAAAGGATACAAGAAAGATGCTAACGCCTCATAGCTTACCCCTGATCTCATCTTTACCAATAGTAAAAAAAATTGGCAAGTTAGCTGTTGAGCTCCTGAGCCTCATAGCTTTATTCCCTATTCTTGTCGTAACTAAAAGGTACAATCCACCTGCGTAACACCTTACGTCTGATAGCTTTTCCTATGCTCATCTTACCTTTGATTCAAAAAGGTAAAAGCCAGCTGTCTAACTCGTAACATCCACTATGGTTACCTTTAAACCTTAGAGTCAATAAAGTACCTATGCTCCCCTTACCTTTGAGTCAATAAGGTGCAATGCACGTGCGTACCGCCCTGCGTCTTGTAGCTTTCTCTATTCTCATCTTAATTTAGTGTTGAAAGTTACAAGCCTTATAGCTCTCATATCTTTTCCTGTGGCAACCTTATCTTAAAGTCAAAAGGGTACGAGCTAGCTGTCTAAAGTTACGCCTCAATTTTTCCTATATTTTAATACTTAAGGTTACGATCTCGTGGGTACCAGCTGAGATCCGAACCTTCGAACCTCTAGCTATGAACACCATCGACTGAATTATTTTATGGCAGTCTATTGTTGGTGCACTATATAAAAAAAAAATCAGATTAATCAAAATGGATTATATGTCACTTTGCCATGAAACTCTTTGTAAAGTTTTTTTTCTGTTTTAATTTTTTATATACGCGTTTTTCTTCCTTCCAAATGTTGCCATAAACACTTAAGTTATATAACTGATCATCTTTGTTTTTGAAGTTATGTTTACTGTTACCTTTTTATATTACCCTTGCATTTTTGTCCCTCCCCAGGGTGAAAACCGAGGAAGTTCTCGGTGCGCGGGTAAAGCTCCAGATGTGGGACACAGCGGGCCAGGATCGTTTCAGAAGCGTGGCCTCAAACTTCTACAGGTGGGCTGGTGGGCGTTGAGTTGAGTTGGTTTCAACGTCCAACATCAGCACTATATATGCTATATTGTGGACGGGCCCCAAGATTGACGTCTGACAATTTAATGTACTGCCACACACGAGACAGGGTGATATGACATCACTTCTGTCTCAGACGATCACATTATACTGACACCGACCCAAGCAGTGGGGAGCGAAATCGCCAAGGCTCGAACCCGGACCTTTTGCGTCGGAAGCCGATGTTATACCCCAGGGCCACTGCACCCGTACACCTTTCCATAGGATTTGAGACTACAGTGGGCAATGGACACGTCATTTTTGGAATTGCTCAAGATTGGACCAAAACTTCAAGATATAATTATAATAATATACATACTCATAGCTTAATTTCACTCATACAGACAACATTTTCACTCTTGTACAGTACAACAATAATTATAAACATGTACACTAATTAACATTGTCCTGCACTCCTGTCTCTGTTGCGAAAGACTCGGTTGTTGAGCCTCATGTTCAGTCATTGATGTTGTCCATATAATGTCGTTTTTTGTCTGCCGCCTTGGTCATACTGCATTAAGTCATAAGCTTAGCACTGGATAATACATGTATATCCAATTTCGATTTCAGGTGTGCGCACGCCATCATTATCGTGTTCGACGTGCGCAGCGCTGCCAGCTTCGCCGATGTGGAGGGCTGGGTGTCCGAGGCCAGACGATACGGTCCGCCGGAAAGCCAGGCCCTGCTCGTGGGCAACAAGGCGGACGCTGTTGGACTCGACGGCGGCAAGGAGAATGAGGGCAGCGAGGGCTCAGCACGCCAAGGAACTCAGCCTCAGACTCAGAGACAGGTGGATGAAGCTGAGACAAAAGCGTTGGCTGACAGGTTGGGATCTCACCTTTAGCATTGTTTGTTTGTTTTGTTGCTTAACGTTCAACGTCAGCGGTATTTTGGCTTTAATGTGGACGGGACTCCAAGACTGACGTTTGACAAATTTACGTGCTGTCACAGACGAGACAGGCCGGGAAGACCTGGGCTCCTGCTTCAGTCGATCACCTTTCGTATCAAGCAGGTCTATCAGCTTAAAGAATAATCCCAGTTTCGATATATAATGTTTTATTCGTTTTTTACAATGCATTTTAGTTTCAGTTTCAGTTTGAGTTGGAGACGGTGGTGTTAACAACTCAGGCATAAACATTTGAGATTTAGAAATATGATTAACCGAAGCCATTTTGGAAGGACATAATTTTTGCTTTATCGAAATTGAATCACCCACATTAATTGATATAACATCTGGCTTGACATGGTTAGGTGAATTTTTCTAAGCAAGTAAATTGTATATTATAGGTTCACATTTTTGATATTAAGGTGAAACTAAGTCAATTAGGAAGAAGACTATTTTTCTATGTATTCTATTTATCGATGCATGTATGCAAAATATTATTTGTCTTGAAAAATGTTGTGTGTGAGAACGAGTTTCCAATGCAAGTAAGTTGTATCTACGTAAACTTTATCAAATACTTCGATCCCCATTACTGGTTGCGCCATATTTGAATGTACCCTAAGGGGCACACAGAAGTAAAGGACGTAAGGTGAAATCGACTGGTGTCATAATTGTTTAACTTTTAACGTATGCTCCTTTTCAGGCTTGGCATGAATTACTTTGAGACAAGTGCTAAAACTGGACACAACATTGCCGAGGCGTTTATTTCCCTTGCTGAGACGTTGGTCAAGAGAAGACGCGAGGAAAATGGCGGAGAAGATCCTGTTTCCGACATTACCTCTTCCGGTGGGAAACAAGGAGGGATAATTCTAAATGGCAACTCTCGCACGGTGGATGGGGAGGGCGACTGGTGTGGGTGGAGCAAGGGAATTTGCTCGACACTTTAATGGCCTAAATAACCTTATTCTGTTGAGCCCTATTTCTTTGTAAACTACACTGTACTCACCACGACTACTTAATTTACTAAGCTGATGCTTGACATCAAAATGACATTACTACTTATCCATGGTATTATTGTTGACTGCAGATTTTATATGTCCAACTTGTTTCTTTGATTGAGAGTTTTTAAGATGTGGGTTTTAAATTGCTCAAAACCTCAGCATAACAATGCAATTTTGTTTACAATATTCCATGTATTATTATGCTTTACATTTGTTTATAAAATGTCATGGCATGTCCTACATTATTATAGCTGTGAGAGTCAGCAATAAAACCGACCCGATCCTTTATGGATGCGTTCGGTTGAGCTGACGTATTTGTCAATAGTCTCCTTGGAGTTGGCGCATCTTTTAAGTTTAAAACAATGCAAACCTATACCTACACTTAAACCCTCCCTAGCTTGTGATCGGGATATAGTAATACATACGTATGAAATTTGAGAAAGAGAGAGAGATGATAGAGAGAGAGAGAGAGAGAGAGAGAGAGAGAGAGAGAGAGAGACAGAGAGAGAAGGTGAGAGAGACAGAGACTGCCAGACTGACAAAGAGAAAGAGAGACAAGCAGATGGAGACAGAGAGAGGGCGCGGGATAGAGAAAGAGAGAGATTAAGAGACACAGACAGACAGACAGACAGAGATATTGACGGGCAGAAAGAGAACGGGCATAACAGAACATGTCTCAGTCGGTGTCGCATCACACATGCTGTCGGTTGAGCTTGAAGAGACGTTTGCTGTCAACGTAAAAGCACCAATGATGCTCTCTATTGCAATCAAACAAGTCATCCTTTTCGCTAAACTCGTTGAGACTTCAATTATTTTAACATAAGTCCAATACGCTGATGGAACTGGTCACTAGACAGCTGTACCATTATGTATTGGTAGTATCTGACAAAACACAGAAGTAGGCTTTGTTGTACGTCGAGACGCATACTGACACTGACACAAATTTATCAGTATGGAACAGGCGACTTGATCTGGTAGAAAACCCGGGACTAGCTGGTTAGAAGCCAAGCTCTCTACCCTACCGACATTGTTTTTAAATGTATTTCCATTGAAGCGAGAGATCCTGTCAGACAATTTTGTTGGGGCCCAAAAGTCTTCCACTATGGTTGAGTTCAGTTAGTTTAATCTCCACCGTCAGCACTATATAAAGGCTATATTGCGGACGGGTCCCAAGACTGGCGTATGGAATTGTCTGTGCTGTCGCAGACGAAACAGGGCAGGGGCACTTGGACATCTGTCTCAGCCGGTCACGTTATACTGACATCGACCCAACCAGTTATAGAGGACGAAATTGGACAAATACATTTTTGACCGATCCTCGTACATGTATTCGAACCGCAGACCTCCCGATCTGGAGATCAACGCTCTACCACTTGAGCCTATTCGCACACTCCTCTATAGAAAGGCGTCTTAAAACAAGTGCACAAAAGAACGACAGGACATGAGTACATTGTAAGCCTGGTAAAATCTAAGATGGGGTTTCCATATCGTTTATACAATTACATAATTATGTGCTTCATATAGTCAATATGCTTTTTATTTCGATCACCTTATGCATTTTTGGATGAAATAATTTGTATGTTGAATAATAAAAAAAAACACACAATTTTTCCCTTGCGATGTTTTAACGAACATGATTACCCAAACTTTCCTTGTGGTCCTTCATCCTGTTTGTATGTTACCCAATCATTGTGCCATATTCTCATTTCAATGTTTATTCCATGGCTTGTTTTACACGTCACATTATTCCAATTTGGTTTCTAATGCCTATTATTTTGTTGGATACCCTCTGTTGACTGAATTAAATCAATAAAATGAACTGATTTCCAAAACATTTCTCATACTGCACTTTTCGTCTTTCTTCTACCGTTCTCTTTCGTGCTTGAAATTTTGGAAAAGGTTAACATTGCGATATCAAACAATTACTACAAAAACAGTATAGAAGATTCCGTATGCTGTATAAACCTGTTTTAAACATTTTAAATACATCTATTTAATAGTATCTATGATTATATTTTTTCATTCAATTTTTTTCTGTACGTGTATATATTTTTTATGTGTAACGTTTACACAACATGAAATTTTTCATAAACATACTTTCATTAACTTGAGCTTTGATATATATATAATGTATAATAATATTAATTTTCATTTCAGAAATGTGCCTTTATTTTTTATTTTCTAATCGATGCAAACATGGTAATTTCGTCTTTTGTATGAAGAGAGTGTATATTTATTTTACCCCTGAGAGGTAAATAAAGATTTATGCATTCTGTATTATGTATTCTGTATGTTAGATGAAAAAAAAACAAAAACTTAAATAACAATGCAGGATCCTTCTAAAAGGATGGATCAGGGCAACAGAGAATGACAAAGTAGGACTGTGAGATCTAATACATCAAACTCACTCACTTACTTATCCAGCATCCTTTGTCAGATCGCAATCCATCTGAGTGCTATCTGACTCTGGCTTCTGATCGTTGGGGTGTTTGCAGCCTGCACTGCCTTGCTACGTTTTTTTTTCCCCAATTGTTTCTGTTGTGAAAAACTCGGTTGTTGAGCCTCCTGTCCAGTCATTGATGTTGTCCATAAAATATCGTTTTTGGTTTTTCACCTAGGTTGATCATATTGCACATAGCAGTTTGGAGCGTTTTCGGGGAAGCTACTTGTATTAGGCGATAAGCCACTTCACTTTGGTAAGTCAAATACTTTGCCAGTGAGGGATGGCAGTGGTAGCTCAATCACCCAATGCTCTTGGCTAAGAGAGGGAAATGTTAAAATCTCAGCTGGTGCCACTGCTAACATCCCCATGTGCGATTCTTTGGGAATGATAGTATAAAACCAACAAACAAAAATTTACAGATACTCCGAAGTTACACAAACTTTCTCGCATTTCTTTTAGATTAATAATTTATTATTTTGTCCGTTTAGATATTAGGTTAACCTGCTCCCTATAAGCCTAGTGCTAGACATGTATCATTCTATTTTCCCTAAACCAACATCGAATTAATATTATTTCGAATTCGTTTGTCATTTTCAAACGGTCGTATGTGCTTTTTGGGAGCCGCAAATGACAATTTATTCCTTGGTCCTTTATCAAATAATTAATCAGTAAAATATGATCTTTTTTTCCCACCTCTTTCACTCTCTTATTCAATTTTGCTCCAAACAAGCACAGAAGAAACTTGAAACCGTAGAGATGTGGTTTCTTATCAGAATGCTTTGTATACCTTGGACAGCAAAGAAGTCTAATGAAACGTCTTAAATGAGGCAGACTCAGGAAGATCTCTCATTAATAAAATATGAAAACGCCAGTCGTCATTTAAAGGGCATGCTATGAGAGGAGAAAAACTTGAACATCTCGTCATGACATGAATGCTTGACAGGAAAAGGAGCAGAGGAAGACAGAGAGAAAAGCTACTAGACATTTAGTTTTGTGGCTGGATCCAGCGGACGTGATGGAGGCGCTGAAGGCAACAAGGGATCGAGTGGTGTGGAAGCACATGATCGCCAACGCTATGAAGCACGGCACATGATGATGATGATAATCAATCAAAGAATTATGAATGTAAAAAAGGAAAAAAATCATAGCTGTGTGTGATAAAACTTTTATTTTTTCTTATGATGGATGAGCATACAGACTGTTCAAAGGTTACAAATTTTAGTTAATAGAAATAAATCTAAATTGAGAAAAAAATAAGCTTCTTGTTTAATATTCATTTGACGCCATTATGATAATCACCAAAGTAACCCAAGTCTCTAATTCTTATGGTGATAGAGTAACTCAAACATTTTTTATATAATTCTAAAAACATTAATATCAAACTCTCTTATTAGATTGATTTCTTAAAATCTATCACCAGCTTTTAGATTATATTGTGTTTTGGTACCAAGACTAACAGTTACATCTGACCGTTTTAAAAATTGCTATTTAGCACCTATTCCTCACACAGTTATTCTCTCTTTCAAAGAATTAAAAACAGAAAAGAAATTATTACTGTGAGTGATGGAATTTTTTTTTTTAATGGATGAGACATACATACTATTCAAAGGCTGCTAGTTTCAGTTTATAGAAATAAATCTAAATTGAGAAAAACAAGAAGAAAAGCACTAAATTATGATATTCTGTAAAACCTAAGTCTTGAATTGTTCAGGGGACAGAGTAAATACATTCATATTCTACATTATTTTATATCATATAGTTTGTTTTCTTAATATCCATCACCAGCGACTAGGCTATATCAAGGTTGGGTTCCAAGACTAACATCTGTTCTTTTTCTACATACAACCACACACATACAGAGTGGGGATACCAGAACCTGTCTAATTAGATTACATAACTCTCATTATGTCTCAAAATTTCTCTCCCCTTGATAGTCTAAACCAAACACATAACTCATAATTTCTTTCTTATTGATGCTAAGGACAAAGCACTACTTGTTGATAAGATCATGAAAGGGATAGGTTTAAAATTAAAATGTGAAAAGAAACTATTCTCAGAATTCTGAGATCTTTGTTTGTAAGTAGATTAAATGCTCACTAAGCCTCACTAGTCACAGCCATTTTCTTTTATATCATCAATGAGCTGACTAAATGACATCTCATTTTTTCTTTTCTTTTTGCAGCTATGAGATAATAATAAATAAAAAAATGTATTCCCATGCTATCCTTTATCCTTAGTCGATAAAATTAAATCATGCATTTTAAATTTTACTTCACCATGAGTTAGATACTGACTTCTTTTTTTATTTAAATCTCATATGTATAACTGATGTTGTGATATTGAACCAAATGTATTATTGTACAACCAAGAACATTTCCCTATAGGATAATAAAGGCTTATCTTATCTTCGCTTCTCCAACAAATACATCGATAATGATAGTCTAATGTCAAAAAGGGATGCATGTTTCTGAGATATACTATCTTGCAGTATCAGTGACGATATGATTAGCAGTACCAAGTTAAAATGCTAATGTGTCATCCAAAGTTTTTCTTTAAATATTTTATTATCAATAAAATTAAATAGAAATTAAAAGTAAAACACTAAAATTTTGTCCCAATCACACCCATAACACTTAGTGTAGAAAGTGTTTCATCCAGACAACAGTTTAACAATGTTCTTATATCTTTAAGTTGTTCATCTCATTTTCTGCTTTGGCAACAGGCTTGTCTGCGTTTTCTTCTTCCTCCTCTTCTTCTTCATCATCCTCATCTTCACTGTCCTCTTCATCATCGTCGTCATCATCTTCATCATCATCATCATCGTCATCATCTGTAATCGAATTAGATTTTTATTATATGTCTTAGATTTACTGAAAACTGAAAACAGCAACACATGCTCAAAAACAATGAGCATAACAATGTTTCCATAATGTTGATAAAACCATATATATAAAAAGTGGATCTAAATGCTAAAAACATGTATTTTTTTTCTTACTATTTATTTGAAAGTCAAAAATGATTGTTAATCTAAACAGTTTCTTTCATGAACTTACAAAAAAAAAAAAAACACACAAAAAAAACAAAAAAAAAACCTGAATTTAAAAAATATCAGTGCTACTATTCTTCTTGTACTTCTGACATGAAACGTAACTGACTGCGAGAAACCATTTAAAAGTCCTGTAAATTATGTGTACTCCTGAAGTATCTAGTCATGGAAAATGACAAAGAGGTTTCTGCACATCTTGAAATTTGTCTCTAAATAATTCTTTCAAAAAGACTAAAAACCATAACAAGGCCAGACTATTTTATTTTTATTTTGGAAAGCTTTTACTTCCTAAATTTCCATTTATTTGGTCCTTGTCTGAAGATATTCATTCTCATAGAATTATTAGCTGCTTTCTTATATTTTACATAAATTCATGAAAGCAAAAGCCATTGCGTCGGTAACAATAGATTTGGAGGTAATTGTGTCATATCAAGTACATTGAAACCGCTACAATTATATTTTGCTAATCGGGATGGAAAAGAAGGAGGATATACTTTCCATTGCGTTAATTGATTCTAAACCTTTAGGTTGTCTTGAATGGGCTTTTAAACTTTTTAAAATTTATATCTGTTAGCTGTTGTCTTTTTCTTCTTTTGTATTCTGTTTTTTTTTAACAGGATTTTTGAAAGATTCTACCCACACAGACTCAGAACTGAGAAAAACAGCCTTCATATCTCACACACACAAAAATTGCTTCAATCCTGCGCACTTTACAAATCTCTTGCTTTGCTCTTTTCCAGGTAGCTATAGGCACAGCTCAAGAGTAGTGATTATTGGTACAATGATTAAATATAAAACTGTGAAACTTGTTTGATTTAAAATTGTATTGAAAAGGTTCTCCTAGAGTCAACCATCACAACATGTGCCTATGCACTTTTGAATCGCACAGGACAAGGCCTATAAAAAGTATCCAACACTATGGCACTGACTATTAGAACTAAAAACTTTGTAACTGGTACTTGAAAAAATCATTTTAAATAGAATGATGAGGACAATTATCTTGAAACACATAAAAGTTTAATAATAACCTAGAAATATGCAGCTGTTACTAACTTTTTTTTCTGTATACAAAGGTGAAAATGTTAAGACCTGTAGCAATAAATGGATTTATTATAATTATTTCTTTTTCAATCAACATGTGAAACAGATTGTACAAGATGTAAGGATCATAATCATCACCACTGTGTGCAATACAACATAAGTCTGACCGATGCCAAACTGCAAGTGATATCGTTGTAAAGGTTTATAAAAATGGGATCTATCAAACTAAACTTTCATATTAAAAATTGGCTTATAGGTTTTTGCTTTACCATATTATAAATTTGTATTGAACATTATGCAGACATATGGAAAAAAAAATTTTTTTTCCCCCTCAAAAGTAGCACAAATGACTCATGCCGAAATTGTAATACGGTGACAATGTGATCCAGAAGGAACTTACCTCCAACTCGTGTGACTCGCCCTCCTCCCAGGGAATATCCACCAAACGTGAATCCACCTGTCGCTCCTCCCCCGTAGCTGTACTCATCATTCACATCGTCATAATCGTCATCTCCGCCATTGACAGCCATCTGCTGCCGTCCGTACTTGTAACCACGGGCTGGAATTGCAGGAATGATTAAATAAACATTGTGTGAGTTTATGTGTGTGAGTTGTGTTGGTTACTTAAAGTCGGACACCAGCACTATTATAAAGGCTATTTGGTGGACGGATCCCAAGATTAATGTCTGACAATTGTATATGCAGCAACACAAGAGACAGTATGGAAATTCTGAACTTCTCTCTCAGCCGATCACAATTATATACTGACACTGATCCAACCAGTAGGGGACAAAATCAAACTAATAAATATCTGACCAATCGTGGGTTTCAAACCAGCGATCTCCCAATTACGCAATTAGAAGACCAACGTTCTACCATACATCAATTTGCTTGGAACATCAAACCATTATTGTGATTGTACAAACTAAACAATCAGGAAAAAATGTCAACACACCAAATTTGCCAAATAAGAAGACTATACTAAAAAAAATTAATGAACAATACAGTTCAGGAAAACTCTTCCGGTGACACGAATAGCACTGGCTACAAAACTCACTTGACATGCTGAGCTCTTTGATCTCTTGCGCCTCAGCTCCGCATTTTGGGCATGGGATGGCTTGACCTTTCACATACTTAAAGCCTTTGCGACGAACATGATCTTCACAGTAACATTGCTAGAGATTGGTATGTAGAAAAAAACATGTATTTGTTATAATTGACGAATATAGAAAAAAACATGTATTTGTTATAATTGACGAATCCTTCAACGGTTATACTAAATAAACCTTCTGATAATATTATGATTTTTGAGAAGAAAAAAAAACAACAACCAAACAAATAATAGTTTAACTATTGAGTTTTGCATCTTAAACAAAGGTTTCTCATTTCCATATCTATATTATCAATAGCTAGAATGTCTTATTTTGATCATAACTATCTAAGAGACTTTTATGAGTCTAAAGTATTCAGATGTATATATCGCCAAAATGCAGGTGACATATTGTTGTAAAGGTAAAAATGAGATCTATCTAACCTTCAGATTTAAAAAAAAGTGCTTATAGGTTTTCACTTTATCTTATTTGAAGCACAATCAAGGAAATAAAACAGTTTTTATTGATTATCTATGAAGAAGCAATTAGGACATAATGCCAGAACTGTATAACAGTGATGATTTAGTCTGCTAGATCTAAACTCAACTTTAATATTCTATATTAACCTGCACCAAATGAAGAATGTTTTCTATATCATTAGCTTTGTCTCATAAATCTCTTTTATATAGCAAACACACAATTTATTATGGAAAATTCTATCTTCAGCTTATGGCTCCGCATATGTGTAGCTTGAATAATTGCATACCTTGCACTTTAAGCAGGAATATTGTCCCAACTTATTGCATGAAAGACCTGGATTATGAAATGAGCAGATAAAAATATATTAATATACACAATTATTAATTTGGCAAAATAGCAGTGATTTAAAAAAAAAATCCTTTTTCTGTATTTTTATACTTAACACGTAATGTGATGAATAGATACAGATAGATTGTTGGTTAGGTACTTTAATGTTTTTTTTTTTTGTTGTTATAACTGAAAAATTATTTTTGAACAGGTTTTAACGAATGTTTACTTATTGTGCATGATGATAAAAGATGGGCTGCTAGGGTGAAAAAAAAACAACAACTTAATTTGAGAATATCTGCACTGTGTACGTTAAACTTTCATTTTACCTTCTGCAAAGTCAAATTAAGGATAACAACTTGCCCCTGCATTTCAATTTATTCTTTGTATTGTAGGAGAGAAGATCCCTCCTAAGTTCCTAAAGGGGATAATATACTGTGATGTATACCAAGACTAATATCTGACAATTTTATGTGCTGCCGCACAGTGGGAGGATACCATGAATTCAGTCTTAGCCGATCACATTATACTGACACTGACCCAAACAGTAGTGGACAAAATCGGACAAACCAATTTGATGTTTATGAATTTTGACTTGCAGATTTCCCAGTTGAGTGACCAACGCTCTCCCACTTTCTCCAGTTCCCCCTGCATTTCAATTTACAGAAAGTTTTACTTCATGTAAGCAAAGTGCCTAAATAACCTTTTCCGTCCACTAAATTATACAGGACCTGAAAAAAGAGATGCAATTCCAAAATGATAAACATTTTCGATAGACTTATATAACTCACACTTGTAGTTCTCGGCCTCCAGAACCTGACAGCTCGCCTGGTGCTCAAACTGGTCGTCTTCACATAGAAACTCTGAGCAGAAGCTGCAGGTGAAGATACGACCGCCTGAGGAAATCACAATCAACTAGTTGGATATTTGAATAGATCTGCATGGTGGACATCACATTTCATTGGTTAAACATTTGAATAAAGCAGCAATGCGGTCACAATGGACTGGATTATAATGGTAGACGTTAAAAATGTTCACTTATTTTGTTTCAAGCATTTTTCTGGAAATGACAATTTGTTTATTTCTGCATCAAGCCATTTAAAAAATATAAGCAGGACTTTGCCTTAAATTTCATAAGACACAACAATTAAGCCAAAATAAGAATAGAGGACTAGGTCCCTTGCTATTCCTTGAAACATTTTAAATATTTCTCTCCTCATATTTTAACTAATCAATAATTGAGTCAACCAGCCTAAATCTGGCACAAGTCGATGAAATAAGCTTTGAGCTAGAACCCTCTAAACAGAAGAACACTCTATATTGCCCTCACATATTGATTGGATTGGACTTCTAAAGCCAGATTCTTAACAATCTCTAATTATTGGATGTAGCTAAACATAACTCTTTGGTACTTGGTTTAAAAAGAGAACCTATACTCCCTAAACATTTGATTAGATCAGCTTGGTGGAAATCACAATTTTTCAATTAAATGTTTCATTAAATTTGCATGGAGTACATAAAAATTGACTGGTTAGATTGGATAAGAATGGCACACTTCACAATCTGCTATTTAAACATTGAATTAAAACAGCATGGCAGAATCACAATCCACTGATTATACATTTGATTAGATAAGACAGAGAAAATCACAATCATTTGGTTAAACAATAATTTGATTATATCAGCACTGTTGACATAGCACCTAGCAGGCTAAACATTTGATTATTTATGCATGAAGCTATTGAAAAAATAGCAGGATTTCGCCTTAAATCTCATAAGACACAACAATTAAACCAAAATAAAGATAGAGGATTAGGTCCCTCTCTATTCCTTAACATATTTCAGATATTTCTCACCTCCTATTTTAATTTATGAACATGTGAATCAACCAACGTGAATCAGGCACAAGTTGCTGAGAAAAGTTTAGAGCTAGAACCCTCTAAACATAAGAAAAACACCCTATATTGACTTTATTTAATTCTTTTGTTTTTTCAAATGCCTGATTCACCCTAGTTGCCTCATATACAGTATTGGACTATTCAAGCCGGATTCTTAAAAATCTCTAACTATAGGATGTAGATAAACATAACTCTTTGGTACATGGTTTAAAAAGAACCTAACATTGATGCAAAACATTATGGAAGCCATTAAAGCTTTGCCTTTAATGAAACAGCTAAGGTTCATTATAATGGATATTATAGGCCCCTACGTGTATATCCATACTAGATCTACTAGTAACTAGATTCTAGATCTAGTATCTTGATAATTGCTTAAAAACATTTCTTATTCGAAAACATCCGATGTTTACACCATAATATTAATATTATGCCTAACACCGAAACTGTAGGCCTACTGTTTAACTAAGTAAATAATTAAAATTAAAATAAAAACAAAAAATCGAAAATCTAGATATCCATATGGGTAATTAAAATGATCATCATAAAAAAAAAAATTTTCAAACAACAATTCTAATCGATAACGTTGGCATCAGTTTGGCTAGAGTTGCAACATGTTAGCGACATGCAACAGCAATCATCCGTTCAGATCTAGATCAATGTTCCCGAATCCCGACGACGATATATAAGCAATATTTATAGAGAAGTGAAACCTGTGAAGAGAATTAAAGTAATTTAGCCTAGTAATAATTTTTTTTTTTTAAGTAGCCAATTTTTCTTGATATTTTAATATACAATAACCAACAAGAGTGGACAAAAGATCTTGTGCGGTATGTAACATCTTTGAGCAAATGCAATAATGCGCCGCCCAACGAGGATGCGTGTAAGTGTGTGTGTGTCTGTCTGTCTGTGTGGTAGAGTAGGTGCGATTGTGCCTTGCCCTACAAAATACGAAATTGTTTATCTGATCGTGCGAGAGTAAGAACTGTGAGGGGACCGGCGTTTGACAGCGAAGATGGTTTGAAGTCTACATCAGTCTAACTTGTCGCCCCAAAACTGGATTCTTGGAAACAAACTCTCTGCCTAGCAGGAGTAAACAAAGCTATGGGATTCCCGGATGGACAGATCGCCGCCGGCGGAAGCATAATTGCCGATATAGTGGTACACTATTTACCGTATTTTTTACCGAAAAGAGTCGCGAGTGAACATTAAATCTACAAGTTGATAAGAGACTCGGCTGATCCCTACGCCTCTTATGAGACGTTGAAAACGTGAATGGGTGGTGTTAACGGCTGGGCTAACCAGGCGTTATTGCCGAAAATGGCAGCAACTACTGAGCGATCGATGGGACACCTGATTTTTAGCTGAATATCGTCAAATACGTATTTTTTCAACCAGATACGGACGGACGTACTCGGGAGATCGAATATGTACTGGTTGGCAGCTATGATAGTATATCATCGTCATATCGATAACGCCAACGTCGTCCAAGTAAAAAGAGCAACCGCAGAAAAACGAAAACAACCAATAGAGCGCGAAAAGTGAAAAATCGTATTTTCCACGGTTGGAAAATCGTATTTTGTTCTCTAAAATCGTAAATCGTACAACGAGGTTAAAAATCTTACTCCAATACGATTAATCGTATGGGTTGGCAGCCCTGTATGCCAAATTTTCAAACCAAAATTTATAAAACAATTTCGATATACTTGTATCACTCACACTCACAGACACACTGTAGTTCTAAGAGCTAAAAACAGAAATGAATGTCCAAAGTGATAAGCAATTCCCAGAGACTTGTAATCACTCACACTTGTAGTTCTCGGCCTCCAGAACCTGACAGCTCGCCTGGTGCTCAAACTGGTCGTCCTCACATAGAAACTCGGAGCAGAAGCTGCAGGTGAAGATACGACCGCCTGAGGATATCACAATCCACTAATTAAATATTTGAATAGATCTGCATGGTGGACATCGCAATACACTGATTAATCGTTTGATTAAAGCAGCAATACGGGCGTCACAATTGACTAGATTAGAATGGCAGACATGACAATTTTTCAATTAATTTGTTTCAAGCAGTTTGTTGGAAATCACAATCTGCTGATTAAACATTTTGATAAATTAGAGCAGTCATCACAATCTACTCCCTAAACATTTGATTAGATCAAATACTTTGGTACTTGGTTTAAAAAGAGAACCTAACATTGCTGCAAAACAGTAATAAAGCTTTGCTTTTAATGAAACAGCTAAGGTTCACTTATTTTTAGTTTGTAATAAATTCAAAATTGTTGATAAAAAGCTGTCAACGTGTATTCATTATGTATTTTAAAGGCAAAGTTCAGACATTTGGAACATATCTTCTCAATTTCTTTAATCTAATCTGAATCTCTCTATATATATCCCGTATGTTCAGAAGATTCATACCATGGTCCCAGACCCCACGTTTGCACTCATGGCACACGGCGTCTGCTAAAGGACAAGAGCAGGCGTGTGTCTGGAGGCATCGCTTGCTATGGCAGATCCAGGCCTCACAGAAATCACATATTGCACCCTACAAGGATAGAAAATAGAAATAAAATCACACTAAGATTGAATAACGCCCCTTCTGTTCAATCATACATGTCCAATACGTTTAAGTTATACTGTTATACTTATTTTAAAAAATTGATTGTTTAAAATTTACCTTGTCTTTTTCAGCAACTTCTTTTAAAAGTTAAACGCAATAGATCAACATTTCAAAGCTACTCAAACTTATAAACATTGACAAAAATTAATGAATATAATTTCATAATATCACTTAAAATATTTACAAATCTATAGATCTAAACGGTATAGCTGAAAATAGCGAAAAAAAAAAAGTTTTCATAAAACATCTGATAAATTATTAGCTATCATACATCTAAAATAATTGAGGGCACAGAAGGAATGTCAACTCACCACCAGCCCCAGCCCTGTTACATACTGCCCTGCGTGACGCACTGCACAGTCTCCCCCCTTTGACATGCATTTGATTTTTCCTGCGATCGAGTAAAGAGGGAAGCATGATTATATTTTGGCAAGGCAACCCTGACAAGATTGGCAGAGGAAAGACTTGCCCGGCATTCGCTATCGTACAATGTATCAACCAGGTCTTTAGTACGACTATCCAGTTAAGGGACTGAACTTCAGCTGAACATATTATATATGGTATATGTAAGGTAAGTTGGCACAGCGCATAACCATACACTAAATATATAGACAAAAACAGCAATTAAACAGTTGAAATTGTTTAACTATAGTAGGAAAAGAAAGAAAAAAAAAAATAAAATGAATACTCATGAGTCTACAAAAGGTTATCAAAGCCAGAAAATAAATTTTAAGGCATAAAAAAGCACCAATAAAATTCAGTGCTAAGTTAAGTTCCTTCACAAAATAAGGGTCTCTCAATGGTTTTGACTCACAATTTGCCTGTGCGAGGAAAATCACAGTAGATTTGGGGGTAAGGAAAACAAAATTAATACAGTAATCAAAGATTTAAAATGAAAATAAGATGTTATTAATATTTTCACATTTTTAAACAGATGAAATTGTCAATCCTGAGAAGAAGAAAAAATCAATTTCACCAGAAATATGTTGCAAAAAAAAGAAGATTAATTAAATGAGAAGACCTTATTTTAGGCTGAATCATCATTTGAAATCACGTATAAATTTGTCAGAGAAAAAGTTTTGCATCAAATTACTTACCACACTGTGCACAGATTGGCATCCGCTGAATCATGCTGCAGAAGTAACAGAAAGCTCTGTTCTTCTGCGTTCTAAGTGGGACAAAGACACAATTTTATACATAAATATAAGGAACTTTGGAAAGAGAACATCTGCAACTAAGCTGCACAGAGGTTCAGCCAACTAAAACAAATTTGTGAATCTATATCACTATTTTAGTTAGTTAACTATGAGTTGAAGTTGCAAACGCAGGACTTAATTCTCCTTAAATATTAATTATGTATTTTTAAATATACTGCACACAAATTTTAATGTTCAAATAATTTACATGTAATGTCTTGTATTATAAATAATTAAAAATTTGATTTAATGAAAATAATATTCATAATCAAAATCTGATTAGTTTAAATATCTTTTAAAAGAAAACTTCTTATGCAAAATCCTTGGTCTAGAAAATTTAAGTTACTCAGAGAATAGCTATGTATTGTCATATATTACCATTTACTGATAATTTCTTAACATCTATCCTATGATTCTACTTTCAAGCAGACATAGCAATATTAAAATGTAAACAAACATCTGTGAGCGACAATCACATCACAATATGTAAGTGGCCTACCTTTTGCAATGCTCACATTCCTGAAAAGTATAGTTGGAAGAATTCATTTAAAATTGTGCATTTATTTTAAAAAAAGTATCTATAGGCTAGATTTATAAATTAATAAACATAAAAAGCTTTGGCAATGCATTTTTATAACGACGTTTTCTTTTCAATTTCATGGCCTTAAAGATGTAAAAACTTAGTTGAAGCACACCATGAGAAAATTTTAATATCTTCTCTCTTATTTTTATTTAAATAATATTTTATAATTACCCAACCAACAAGTTAGTATCCATGGGACAAAATCCAAACAATGCCATGGTGCAGGAGAGAAAATGAGAAAGCCAGCTCATTTCAAGAACTGAAGTGTTGGGGGTTTATAGAGAGAAAAAGAGAGAGAGAGAGAGAGAGAGAGAGAGAGAGAGAGAGAGAGAGAGAGAGAGAGAGAGGGCAAGAGAGTGGGGAGCACTTCTTAAGCAGTGCGATCCTTACCTAGACTAGTGGACAATCATGTGTGGGTGGGCAGGTTTTGATTACAAATTTAAGGTAAAGTCGATCCTAGTAAACTGAATAAAAATCAAATTCAGATTAATACTAATAATACAACATTAAAAAGCTTGTAACCTTACCATACAAAATTTTTAATTTTTTATAATAATGATTTATAAATAATTCTGGCCTCGCCTAGTAATCAAAACTAAAAAGTATTACTACCTAATAATCAATACAAAACGTAGTCTAAGATCATTTGAACCTTATAAAGTCATTCTAAGCTCCCTCCCCCTGTATTGCAAATGTAGGCCTATACAATAATTACATTTCAAGAACATCTATAGAAAAAACACAAAGTCAGGGAGGAAAGGTTTTTCACTCAAATTTAATACTGTTTGTTTTTTATTTGGTAATGCTTCCGTGGGTACACGTGTACCCACCGAAGCGCTTGCTTCCGTAGGTACACGTGCGTAATACTTCATCAAAGTTCTCACTGTTACTATTTTAAGCAATCCAATCACAACAAATGTTTTTTTTAAGACTTTGTAGTGTTGTAGGCGCTATTCTACTTTCTTTCTTGGACCTTCTTTCTTTTCTATTGGTTATTTCTGTCCAATCTTGAATGCCTGAAAGGTTCAACAATAACATGGCAACCTCATTGGAGCCGGTTCTAGACGAAGTATCACTAAACCTGAATCTTTTTGTGGGAAGAACTTCCCAAACTTTTCAAGTGACCAAGGAAAGGCGAGATACACTTAATGAACTACTTGTAAAAGGTCTGTTGAAAAAGCAAATGTCCGACTAGGCACGGCGACGAATCTTGTTCACTTTAGTTTGTGAGCAGCGAGCTCTAAGCCCGTAAATCTTGCACCCTTATCTGCGCGGTAGGAAAAGGCACGCGGACGGAATGCGTGGAATGCGATTGATACTCTTTTTTAAACAGAAAATCACAAAGAGAGAGAGAGAGAGAGAGAGAGGACTGTAGAGAGATTAGCAGGCCGTTGGACTTCGCTTGGTTTTGCATGAGTTTCAGTCTAGATCGAGTCTATAGATTACCTCAAAAGGTGTAGAAACCAAATCAAAATTCTGAAGTAGATATAGATTAATTAGATCTATATTAGCGTTATATCTATCATGGACCTACCATAAGCTGATTGCAAGGACGTCGATCAAGTCCCCTTTCATATTGAGCATTATTGATAGCCTTCTGTCTCTCTTTTTGCTTCTCTGCCTTTTTTCTCTGACCCGTCTTCTTTTTTGGCATTTTGTGATTATTTTCTAACACAAATAAAGATTTATTTTAAAGAAAAAAACTAATCGAGAGTATTCAAGACGTGGTTTAACCAGGTTCAACGAATGTCAGGGCGCAGCCATGTTGGACAAGGGAGATAGCTCTCATTCAGTCTATGAGACAAATAATTATTTTTAGATACGCAGTTAAGGCAAGTGGAGGCTTTGGTCTAGGTAACCTTATTTTTGTTTATCATGAGATAGTAGGCTAGGCCTACTTTTTTTTTCCTATAAGCTTAAGCTTAGATTTATTTGCTCTATTTTGTTCACGTGATGCACTGAAAAATCACATGTCTGACTTGATCTATTGTTGTCACTTCGCTGTAAACTTCTTGAAGTTCTTGTCGCTGCCTGATTACTTTTTGTCAGTGGTCTAACGGAATTCAACCTTCCTTGTAATTAGATAGATCTATTTTATTACTTATAAATAATAAAGAGACCTAGATCTAGATTATAAATGTAGATTCTGTTTCTCAAAACAAAATGTACTCGAACAAATTTTAAATTAAAGTCTTGCATATCTTGATTCTAGTCTAATCTAGATCTAGATCTAGATATTATAGATCCGTTGTATTAGGCTTGTCAATCAATTTTTCTAATTCATTCCAGTGTCTATACCCAACTAATGTTGCTCTAGGATTTGCCTAGATCTAGATTTAATTTCTAAATAATGTATTGGTTTGTGAAGTACAGCTGCAGGGGGTCACTGCAAGTAGGCTCCGCTGAGCCTGGTCAAGGCTTAAATACTGGAGTGGACGTATAGAGACAAAGGCGGAACACTAGTGCTGGGGTTATAGCAATAGTTCCTGGCACAGGAGGTTAACAAGTGCTTTGAGTTTTGCTTTGGCGGCCCCGTTAAATCATACTGGTTGAGTGGGTGAATTGAGTGACCCTCTAAGTCCAGAGTACCCCACTCTGGCGTTCTGTCACTGTAACTGACTTTTCTTAAGGTCCAGAAATTCGGAAAATTAGGAGATGATCTATAGCTCTCTTGGCCAAAGAGGAAGAGATGCCCACAGATTAGGAGAGTGAACTGAGTAAAAGATAGATATAAATTTAGTTTACAAAGATAGCCTATTAATAGTATTTAGGCCTGTATGACATTACAGATCAGGCTGATCTATTATAATAGAAACCTACGAGTTTCTTTTAAGTATAATTTGCACTTTGATTCTTTTTTGAATAAAAAAAAGTATTTTTGCAGCATATATTAGTTTTTTACATTTGTGTTCAATTTCAGAAGTAAATAAAAACTGAGAGGAACAAAATGTCGCCATATACATTCCTTGCTGCAATGTGTTTGGTAGTGGTCACCTCTACCATTGAAGCAAGGCTAGATCTGCCAGATGTTAAACTTGGTAAAATGTGGAAGGAACTCAGAGCATCGAACACCATGAAAACTGACGGTGTGGAAAAAATGTCTGTGGATGAGATCAATAATATTGTTGCTCCTTTTCTACTACGAGGTCAACCTATGGGCATGATAAAGGTAAGTTAAAAAAAAAAAAGTATTCCTTTAAAATACAAATTTTCATGTCTCTTTGAACTTTATTGAAATACCTGGTAAACGAAGCGAAAGATATTTAGTGGTAGAATCAGCAGATAAATAGTACAGAAGGAGATGCTATAGATCCAACATAGCCCATGAGGAGGAAAACTACACTGGAAACCTATTTATATAAATCTGATGATTTTAATCTCGCATTTACCGAATTTTGGAAGAGAATCTACGTTATCGTAAACATATTTTTTCTTTGGCTGTATTAAAATTAGGCATATGATTCAAAAACATTCTGATTTGGAAATTTCAAAGCTGATACCATTGAAAGGGTCAAACAGAATTAAATACTTATTGCTCTTAATAACAGCTAACATGCTTAAATTACAAATGATGGGGTTGGGAGAGGGTAGCAATAAAAACAATGAGAAGCTATCATTAATGTATTTTTTGAAATGCGTTGAGTAGCCCCTTAAATTTTTTGAAACACTTTTGTGGTTCAGGAATGTCCCCTTTTGTAATCCTCTTGTTTTGTAGTTTTGATCCAAACTTAAGTAGTTTGAATCATGCAACTGTAATTCTTGTATGACTAGCTCACTCAGCCACTTCTGACAAATCTATCTTGGAGAGGAAAAACTCTGAATTTCAATTGAGTTTAAAAACAAATGCAGATCATTCTTACTTCATGGCTATTGATTAATAGATTGCCTGGACCAATTAAGAACTTACACAGAAATTCAGGCTGACAAGGGCAATTGGTACCACACATCCTTATGTAAACTAAAGCTAACCTTTTCGATCTTATGTCTATGAATCACAAATTCTGCTATATCGATCCATAACAAAGTTTTGTTTGGTTTTTAAGAAATGTTAGCGTCTGCCGGAATTTTGTCAAAACTGAGCTGAAGCATCTTGGAGAACTACCATTTCTGAAACAATAAGCAAGCCCTTATGATCTGTTCATATTTTGTACTACAAGCCATATTCTGCTCTATAATATCTCTGTGTGGTAGCTTGTTCGTCCATAACAGATAGTGCTGACGTTGGACACTAAGCAACAACTCAAATTTAAATTCAAACTGATCTATAATGTCTGTTTTCTTGTCTGTGCTCTCACCGATTTTAGAAGACGCCCAAAGCTTCACTGGGTGCTCCATTCAAGTGGGACTCATGCGGGCCGGCCGATCAGCTTGTAGAAGTGCGCAACCTGACCCTGGGACCATCACCGTTCACATTCCCTGGAACGCTCAAGTTTGGCTTCGATATTGTGTTTCATGATACCATCAGTGCTGATGACAAGGTGGCGGTAAGTGTCTCTTTGGTTCACGCAGGATTTCTTTTTTTTTTTTAAAGCTATGTTAGATGCACTGATTCAGGCTGTTTTTTTTTAGTTTTTAATTGTAAAAAAAATCCAAATTTCGTTCAATTTTTGTATATTTAAAAGAGAGATTAAAAATAAAAGTAATAATAAACCAGCACCAATTTCCAACACAAGAAGGTTTTTATTTTGCGTAAGTCACATCATATCAACATTATTTTTAAACTATCATTACTTAAATGATTGTGAATCTGTGTGATATCCCAAGCAGATTTCAGCGTTGGGAAAAAGTTAACAAGCACTTCAATGTTTGAGCTTTTAGATGTTTAAACTATAGATTGCCTGAGGGCAAATTCTCTGAATCACTGCTAGCTCATCAGTGAAGTCTTTAAATTTCGGAAAGATTCAAGTTTTATTGCAGGTGATTTGGGGGAATACAAAATTGAAGTTCCCCATCAAATAAATAATGCCATGTGAATGGATTTTGAATATTGTAAAGAAAGTTAATTTTTACCCCCAAACAAGTAATGATATAGAATGTCTGGATGACAAAATTTGAAACAATACATACGTTTTAAGTACAGATGTTAATACATTTTTTATGTTTCAATTCAGGCTGATTTGAAGCTGCAGATTAACGCTCGAGGGGTCTGGATTGACATCCCTTGCATCGGTAACGTTGGTTCATGCCAGTACGATGATCTGTGCTCCATTCTAAATAGAATCCAGTGCCCTGCAGACCTGCAAGAGCAAGGCATTCCATGCTCTTGCCCATTCAACAAGGTATGTGTGTGAGAAAGAGAGAGAGAGAGAGAGAGAGAGAGAGAGAGAGAGAGAGAGAGAGAGAGAGAGAGAGAGAGAGAGGGGGGGAGGAGAGAGAGAGAAAGAGGGAGGGAGAGAGAGAGAGAGGCTGACACAGCTAAACTGAATGCCTAGTGCTTGGAAGAGCTCTCAGAGATGATTGATGTATATGATGTAAAGCTTGAGGAGAATAATAGTATGGCATAAGTGTATACATGGGCAGATATTTTGAAATAGCTCTTGTTGGTTGGCCAGAAAAATATTTTATTTTAGACCATTCATATCTCTCTTATTATCAACAGCCTTAATCATTTTCTGGAAGAAAACAAAAGAAAATTTTGATTCCCCTCTCTAAAGTAGTTCGCCAACCCTGTGATTATATAATGCAAGTGAACTAGGTTAAAATTCCATTTTATTTGCCTCTTTTGGCACATACAGTGATGCAGGGGGTGACGGTGCAATGACAACATATTTTACAAATGCTGTTTGCCTCTGTTAAGGAGCATGGGGCGAACTTCAATTTGTTTTTACTTAGCGACTTAGCACACCCAAAAACTTTTGTATTGTATTATAAACAGGCATGCCTTTATCTACCTATTTTCCTTTTTTTTTGTTTCTTAGGTGTATGCCTAAAGAAATCTTTGCTCAGCTCAGTATGGATAACCATTTAAAATTTGATCTTAGTACCTTACTAGGAAAAACTTAAGAAAATGTTGGTCTCATAAATACCTACGAGATTTTATATGCTGAAAGATTGATATAATGAAATAATGCATTCTCATATTCCCCTTCCTCTCTCTCTCTCTTCCCCCTCCCCTTTCTACCTCAACTTTCAGGGAGAGTACAAACTGCAGAAATATTCTGTGACTATAGATGCATCTGTCTTTCTGGCTGGGGATTACAAGGCTAAGGCCGTTCTCAGCGAATCAAGCAAGGGGCAGATTGCCTGCTATGAGATTTCCTTTACTGTGGAGTAATCAATGCAAGCCGCCATTACAATTTTTTTTTTTTTCAGATTCTAGTTCATTTCACTCTATTTATTTACAACGCTAAGTGTTTTTGTTTGCACTTTTAGTTAGACAATCATTTCACCTGACTCAATGTATCACTACTGTTGAATCATTTGCTTTTTGTATTCTGTATAGAGGTTTAACTAACCTGCTTTCTCTCTCTCTCTCTCTCTCTCTCTCTCTCTCTCTCTCTCTCTCCTCTCTCTCTCTCTCTCTCTCTCTCTCTCTCTCTCTCTCTCTCTCTCTCTCTCTCTCTCTCTCTCTCTCTCTCTCTTCTCTCTCACTTCTCTCTCATCTTCTCTCTTTCCATCTCCCTCTCCATATATATTTTTTTTTTTCCTCAATATTAATGAATTTTTCTACCAAATGTAGATTTGAAATATTTTCAAGTGAATTTATTGTTGAGCTTTAAAAAAGGATTTATTGATTATTAATGGATCCAGCTTTTTTTTTTTTAATTATTAATATATTTGATCAGATCCAAAGACACTTTGTCACATTTATGAAAACTGAGGTATTTTTCAAATACATAAATTAAGTGGGTGCATAAAATTTAGTTGTTATTTTACTGAGTTTTTGTTGTTGTTGTTGTTGTTGTTGTTGTTGTTGTATGTATTTAATATTCCCTAAAGACTTATGAAGTATAAACAAAATTGTACCAAAAAGTATGTATAAGTATAAAGCTAAAGCAAGTAGTTTCGATTGATAAAGATAGTATCACTGTGTTACATAGAAGTGTTCAGACTATGTTTCAACTGACACAAGCCAAAAAAAAACTAGAAACAGCATAATTTATAGAGTACAGATAATCCAAGCACTTGTGTGAATATGGGCAGGGGTTTGTGATAATTGGAATGGATGTGTTGTTGAAGAGGTACCAGATGACTGCATTGTGCACAGTGCTATATTGTTTTCCTTATTCGATACAAGCTTGCAATGCTCCTGGCTTGGTTGGGATATAAAGAAAATGGAGGAGGAGGAGATAAAGGAAGAAAGCTAGGATATTTCCTTCACATCTCAGTAATCTGCCAGCAGAGGTGTCTTTTTCTCTCTGCCTCTCTCTCAGTCCTCTCTCATAATATATCCACACACGTACCCCTCCAACCCCTCCTCAGTACCTGGACTTTCAGTAGTATGTGAAGATTGAAACATTCTTATAGACAATATTGAAGAAGAGCCTATGTTTTTCTATTTCCTTTTTTTTTGACGTAACAGAAGCCTAGGGGAAAACTATTTAGTAAACCTTGCCTTATTCCGTTCAATATTCTATCATTTTGACTGTGTTGAAAATCAAATTGATCCGTAACTGTTTATCTGTTGTGTATTTCCATTATTTTTTTTTTTTTTTGGCTTTTTTTTTAAAAGCTTGAATTGGTTTGTGTAACAGCTATTGTCTCTTGGTCTGAAAGGAAAAAAAAATCTCTATCTCTTCAATAGAAACATGTCATTTTGCATTCTTCTTCCTTCCTCAACCCACTGCCGAAATTTAAGCTGCATGACAAATAATGTTCATTCCAATGCAATGTCTGTTCTGTTAAATAAGAACAATAAATGTTTACTCTTTTTTGAAAAGACTTTTGTAATTGATATCATCTGTGGTCGCATCTATCAAATTATTTGCAAATTTAGAATTTTTTTTTTCTTCTAGTATTCAATTCTGTTTGTCTTTAATTTAGAGAATTCGACACTCCTGAGGAAAGTTGTAACTGCTCATACTTATTTTCAGAAAAAAATTCAAAACCTTGTCATTTTGTCCTTTTTATGGTGGTGTGAACAAAAATGAATATACTGTAGATTGTAGATGCCATATTGTGCATCAAGTAATCTAAAAATGATGATTTGAACATTGTTCATTCTGGATATGATAACTAGAGAGGTTAAAATCATAATTTTTTTTCTGGGCAAAGCAATTAAAGGTATACTTATCACAGATCTAGAGAAGTTAAAATCATAATTTTTTTTTCTGGGCAAAGCAATTAAGGTATACTTATCACAGATCTAGAGAAATCAATAAAGGAAATACTGTAGTTACGTGTGGCGAAGCCCCAAACACTCAGGGCACATGTATCCAAGCTAACATGAAATTGGATCATTGGTTGTGTGTGTGTGCGTGTTTTTGTTTTTTTTCAGCAAATCTGTACTGGTCGAAATGCAATAGCGTTTTTTTTTTTACCTTTGTGTAGTACATGTAGTTCAAATCTATCTGTCTTTTGTAAATTTAGAAAAATTGCTCTTTCTCTCCCCGCCAGAAGCTTTTGATGTATGACCTTTATATCTCGAAAAGATAGTCAATGATATTTGAACAAACACACCAATATGTTGAATTTTACAAACAATCAAACAAAAAATTGAAAATTAAATAAGAAAAGAAGGAAACAGATTTTATATTGTTAATTTCAATTTTGATGCTTTAATTGTCGATTTGTTCATTAATTTTATGGTTGAGAATGCAATGGATGTTTATTAGGGCAAAAATAAAATAAAATGATGTAAACAGTGTAGCTCGATATTAATTTTGCAAGTGAAAAAAAAATGAAATTTAAGACATTCCTCATATTCATAGAGATAGTAATGCTCAATGTAAAGAAATAAAAAAAATATATCATCTATAATGACAATCAAAGTCAAAATATAAAAAGTACTGAAAATATGTTTCGATTTTACTTCTGTCCCAAACACCTGATTACAATTTTAGAAACATTTGGAAAATCAATATAAGAATAAAAAGTAACGCAATCACGACCAACATTTTTTTTACTTACTTTTTTTCTAGGGAAATAAATACTTGTCAATTTTAAAATAAGTAAGCAGTATGGTATGGAGCCATATATGGCAAATAGCTAAACACTAGATACTAACAAACACAATCAAATAATACATGTAAATTAGTAGATTATTTTGAGCAATTAAGGGAAAAAACCAATGTATATTCCTATTCCAGTAAAAATATAAACGAAGGCACAGAAAATTACTTGATGTGTAAAATGGAATTAGAAATTGTCATGAATGGAGCGTGCACAAACTTGTACCGGACAGTATAGCAATGCAAGATTTGTCTGGACATCTTAAGCTACAAATAATGTTATTATCCATTTAGTGTTGTAAATGTTATGTCTCTCTGCAATTTATGTAAAATGGGCCTACATGAATATTTGCTGCAAATATATTTACATAACTAGTAAAGCTTAAGAAATATTTTATTTTCCATACAAAGAGATTCATAAAATATAAAGGTATAGAAAGGCGGAGAATATTTACTAAAAATATGTCACTATTCATAAAAACATAACATAGAGATGGAGTAAAGGTGGAGATGATTTTATAAAACTTTTTAAATAGCTTCATTGATCGGAAGAGTTGAGCAAAAATAATATAAAACATTAAAAAAATTCAGGGAAAGCTGTACAAAACCAAATCATTCAATTTTATGAAGTTGAAAACTTAACAATAAACAAACAATTGAGAAAAATAATCCTCTTTTGATTGAAATTAAATTGGATTGAATTGAGGTGGGTTATAAAGTTCAAAACAACAACGGTTTAGAGCAAAACCTGGTAGTAATTATGTTAAATAATTAGATTTTTTGTGTGCGAAGCCAAAACAGAAATAAAGGGGGAAAAATATGGGCTGTAACAAACAGAAAGGCCTTTTCAAAAAGAAAATCTCTTACCAGTTTCATGTTCCCTAGGTACCCGAAAAAAAAATTTATGAAGATGTAGCGAGCAGGTGAAATTGGATCCCCAAACCTCTTGCTTATCAGACAAAAACACTACCAACTGGGGTATCTGTTGACAACTCTTTGTCAAAATATAAACATTGTCTTGCCTTGACATATTAATAATACAACAAAAAACAAACAAACAATAAACACATACAACACCACGCAACCTGTAGATAGTATTTTTTTTTAAAGGCTATGACACATTTTATAATGATAAAATGAAATATACCTCCTCAGCAAAGCTATGAAATTTAAGACATATTAAGGCAATTGGATGAATGTTTCATTTTTAACTTTGGCAAATAGTACTTTTAAATCAGCCTCATATAATAATAATAAACAAAAATCAACAATAATCCAACAAATGATGACTACCCCGAAACATAGAATTTTGCCAGAGCAGCTCAATATCAGCAGTCACTAAAGTGATTCACAAATAGAAATATATTTACTATGGAAAGACTGATAACAAATATATTCTTGACAAGAAAAAGAAAATAATAGAGTAAAAAACAAAAACATTCAAACTTTTATAATCAACACAGATATTTGTCAAATAATTTTTATGATGAAGTCTTTTTCTCAAAGAAAAAAAGGGCCTTTAAACAAGAAGTATCATGTTTTAAAGATTAATTACAAAAAATGGAAACAAAAATATCACAGTTAATTGATATAATGTGGTAAATCGAGTTATCAAAAAATTACAATGAAAATGGAACATTTTGAAAATGTTAAAAAGGAACAGCAAAATACAAATTAAAGAAAACCAACAGTAACAAATGGAAAAAAATATAAGGAAAAATGGTCAAGTAGAAATTAAAAAAAAATATTGCAGTGTTTGTTAAAAAAACCCATTTCCGTTGAGGTACAGGAACACCCAAAGATCAGATATAATTTAATATTTAATGAGATTGTCAATGTAAAATGTCTGGCACATTTGAATAGACAAATTACTTCTTAATAATACAACAAAAAACAAACAAACAATAAACACATACAACAGCATACAACCTGTAGATAGTAGTTTTTTGTAAAGGCTATAAATATGTCTATAAACTCTTTTCAAGAGAGGATGAAAAAAGTCAAAAATTTCTGGACAAAGCAAAAGACATTGATTTATAGAGTTTGTATTGGAGTAAAGTTGATCCCGTGCTCAACAGAGTGTTGGTAAACCAAGAGTTAGGGTCACAGTTGTAATAAACAAGCAGCATTTTTTTAGGTAGGTTACCATCTCTTTCCATGTTACACTTAACTTTCAACTCAAGAGCCTCGGCTACCCGTTTCAAGCTGGTTGGATACATGGGCTACCGATTAAACTTGTCCTCACTGGGGAATTAATCCAGCACCCCCATAAAAGTAATCAAAATGCCCTAACCAATGCGCCAACAGCTCCCAATTTATATATGTAACCATCCATTATTATATTCACTTCTTTTTTTTTTGGCACAATCTTTATAATAATGAACGATTTTTTAATGTGAAAAGTGCTTCTTCCACATTTTCCTAATGGAGATTGTTTCTTGACATACATGCATTAGAGTTATTTTAGATTTTGCATATTATTTTAATTTTGAATTGAAGAGAATTTTGTTTATTGAATCAGCCCTGAAACAGTTAATCATGAATTTAAAATGATCTTATGTATATTAACTCTTTGAGGTCGAGCGACCAGTGGATTTTGATTTTATGACGAGCGGACGACTGTGCGGCCACACGAAACAAAAGAGTTAAAGTAAGTTTGACTGAACAAAAGTGCAAAGTGTTTAAACGACAACAATCTACAGTGTTTTCGCTTTAAATTTCACACCACTGGCCCCAGAGGGGTCTTAGCATTGATAAAACAGTCGTAGTGGTTTTAGGCTACAGGCTCTAAGAGTTAAATGTAGTAGGCCTATTTTACAATAATACATTCAGATATATTTTGTCATGGTCAATAATTTTACAAATAAACCAACTTGGGAATATTTTTCAAATGGCATAATCTCACACTACTGGCTATGATATATACTTCATCAGATTAGAGAAAACAACAAGAAAATTTAAAAAATTCAAAGGAAAAGATGTGATTTTCTTGCACATTTCTTTCTTTACACACCAAAAAGGTAAACTATAAACAGAGTGAATTTTTTGTATAATAAACTTTATTTAAAAAAAAAAATTAAACTCTATGAGATTGATTGTTAGAGAGACTGATATAAAGCAAGTCTAGCACTTGATAAATCATAGACCTTTATTTATACGTTATTGCCAATTATGTTAATGATTCTGTTATCAATAAACATAGTGATCTTACATGTCACTTACTTGACTGTTTTTAACAACATAAGACACATTGATACTTAAATGTCTGTATGAATAAAATAGTATTATTTAGCACAAAATCACATTAAGGCATGAAAAAAATAAATTTGAGGTAAAGTCATAAGTACAAAATTTATTCTAACAATAACAGTTTTCATCTTATAAGAAGTGCACTTAAAAGGACATGTAAAAAAAATCCTCAGCTTACAGGTTGATTTTTACACTATGCCCTTCAGAAGAATTTTCTCTGCCTGTGTCTTTGCAACAAAACATGTTGACATGTGAAGGCCGTCTCAGTGCCAGATATTTTTAACTTGTGGCATTGCTAGTCGAGTCCTCATGCTTCACTGTCTGATCTGCGTGAAAAAAGGAAAAGAAAAAAAATAGATTTATAAGATGAATCAAAAGACAACTGTTACATATTTATGGGATATATATATTTCTAGTGTGTTTTCTAGTAAATTGAATATACTGTGCATACTATTTTATTGTTTTACTTAAAATTTGATTCACATACTCCCATTATAATTTTTTGGACCAACATAGGTTGATATTAGTAGACGTATGGAGCTTCCAGTTATACTTCTCTCCACCTGAGAACATATATATAATTATATATACTGTACATTTAAACCCATTTCTCACAGATATGAGCCATTTCAAACTGTTACATATTTCTTATGCATGTTTTAAAACACAAATGATGATGATGATGATGATGATGATGATAAACTGTTACATATTTCTTATGCATGTTTTAAAACACAAGAAAAGGTATCATTATTGAGTGAGAACAAATTGAAGATTAAGGAATGTAGGCCAAGAGTTTAGCGATCTCAATCATGTGAGATTATATAGCTAAGTGTGACAAAGTTCAAGTTGGTGATTAAAAAAACATAATTATATTATTTGTACACAGTCAATTTAGTTTGTTCGTTCCCCTGTTTCTTAATTGTCTCAAAAGCAGTATCATTTCAAGAGTTGTGATCAAGCATTTATAAATTCTTTGTCAGAGCAGATACTTGAACAAATCAGATATTAAATAATTTAAAAAAATGATAATTACACAAAAACGATATCAGTAAATATTTATGGTTGTCGTGTTTTATGGGCTGAATTTAAAATATTCATAAAGAAATCACACACAAAACTTTAGTTTTTCAATAATGTTTAAGCATACCATTGAAAAAAATATTGACTTACTGAAACAAACTTCTAAAGAGTGACAACTGATATGCTTTGAAAAAAAAAGATAATAACAATAATACAACAACAATAAAAATGATAATGATAATAATAATAATAATAATAAGATGATGATGATGATGATAAAACAGAATAAGTATGATTAAAGACACTGTGATGAAAATGTGGAGATATTATTTTTTTTTTAAATCAAATTTGTTTCAATATTAATTTTTCTTGCCCTCTAATTTGAAGTTTTACTGCTTTAAAAAAATAAAATAAAATGTAGATGCGACCCATAGCATAAGAATACAAAAGCATGTACTCAAGTGATTTATAAGTGGATACAAAATAATTTATATTCAGTTAGAAAACACATAGTGCATGAGGACAGATATCTCAATATACTTTTTTTTGCCTTTATAATCATCGTTTAATAGCAAGTAAAATTTAGGAGAGTAAAAAAAATAAACTAAATGATTTAAATAATTCATCTACAAAAGAAAATATTTACCATAAAATCTATTGAACTTCGCCACATTTGTTAGCTAAAGTTATTACATGTAGGCCTACTGTTTTTTATCATTACAATACGATAACATTAGTAGTTCAGATGTAAAAAACAAATGAAACTATTAGTTAACAGATACACACAAATGAAGTTATGTTTAAATATGAGACAAGCCAAGACCTACAAATGTCCACAAAATGCAAACATGTTATATTGATACATTGAAATGTATGAGCTTTGTTGACGTGCAATATATTTTCTTTTATCAATAAAGGTATATGAATAAAACACAAAGTTCCTTTTACAGTATTGACTGGGCCCCATCACTCATTCGGTTGTACAATTGGTGAGAGTAACATTGAGGTTTTTGTTGTTTTTTAACCAGGAAGCTTGATTTCACCATGAAATTATTGGTTTTCAGGTTATAACAAGCTTAACAGCATGAATTTGCCATGTACTTTTCTTTTTATAGGAAATACTGATGCTTTTTGAAAACAATATAACATTGTGCCATCTTACTGAGATAGCAGATTTGTTAAAGATTGATTAAAAAAAAAAAAAGATTGTCTGCCAAACTCAAAAATGTATTATAGTTTCTCGAGAACTCATTTATATAAAAAAAAATAACCAACATATTTAAATATTTTTATTATTAGAAAATGTTACCATATTTTCCCGTAAAAAAAAAAAAATTGCTTAAAATTATATTGAAAAAAAGAAGAAAAATACCAAAATTTGACATACAAAAATTTTGTTAGTCCAGAAATTGAAATGAAAATAAAAAAATTATGAAGAAAACAGCCTAGGATGGTTTGCAAGGTGCTTGGAGCTAGGATTACATGAAACATGAAACACTGACTCCTGTATCTGCCCTTGATTGCGCAGTCCATCGGGAGTTTTGAGATGGGATCTGTTGATCTGAGACTGGAGGTCTCGGGTGCTGAAACAAATCGTGATCATTGAAAACAAAGATATCAAAGATATCAGGTGCTGCAAGGATAAAATTTAAAAACTCTTGCCTTTCACTCCTCACAGAAACACAAAGGAGTGATATTCAGTCAGAGATATAATTATATACCGTGAGAAAGGCTTTGAAAAGTTATGTTATTTGCTTGGTGTTATTTGCTTGAGCCAATCTGTGAAGCAAAGGCATAATAAACAGGTGGGTTTAGGTGTATTAGCGGAATCCATCCTGAACAAGCAAGCAGTTTTGCCCTGACTTAATCAGAGACAAAGGAAATCACTACAAAATTCAAATTCAAAATGTAAATGGGCAAAACTAATAGTTACCTCACTAAGTTATCAAGCCAAGAAAGCTCGTCTATAGATCAAGAAGGACACAAACACACCTTTCAAAGGCATAAATTATTTTCCCTTAAATAAATATACTTAACTTCGATGGATATTCAAATTTAAGTTGCAATTTAGCAGCATTTAAAAACGTGCGGAAAGATTGATTTGGGTCAACTTGAGGATTATTGTAGAAAAAAACTTGCTGATGCCAAATTTTGATTTAGAATAATAATTATATACAATGTATCTTAAAAGCAGAAAAAACAACAGGAATCATGGAAAACAGCTTTATGAAAGAAATATAAAAACATTCCCTTTATTTTAAGGATTCAGGTTTTAAAGTTTTATTAAAAAAAATTGATCATCATACAATCTGCATCATGAGAAAATGATAATACAACATAATTATCATTGCAATTCAAAATGAGAATTCAAAGAGATAAGATGACTCAAAAACAGTTGCAATGGTGCAAAATATCATTCGCTTAAATACATGTATCATTAACTCATTAAACACTGCGGCCGCTCCGATTTAAAGAATTAGAAAAATAATTTTTCTGACTTTATATTGTGACTGAGTTCTTTTTTTTCCTCAACTCCAATATTTAAGATATACCATATCTCTTATGTATATAGGCCTATGTATAATTGTAAGTTGGTAGCAATTTCATCTATACCTTGATAATTTAAAGAGCATTAAAAAATACATATTTACATAATTTTCAAAGGTTGAAATGTTGTTCCCTATTATAATCTAGAAATGCTAAATTTGATCTGATAAAAGGAAGCATAAAAATACAAGTAATTTTATGCACACAACAATACACACAAAACACAAAGATGCACCTCTTCTCAGCAAATATTTTTCTTGTTTGTGCTTTAAAAAATAAGGCCCCATGGAATGTTCAAGTTAACCTCAACTTCTTTTAATTTGATGGAAGGCTATTAAACAAATAGCAAACAAAAACCAAAATAAAATAAAAACAACTCAGGGAACCTATGAACTTAAAAATTCAAGATAGAAAGAGAGAGAGGGAGATAAAGAGAGAAAGAGAGAGAGAGAGAGAGAGAGAGAGAGAGAGAGAGAGAGAGAGAGACAGACAGACAGACAGACAGAGACAGAGAGAGACAGACAGACAGACAGACAGGCAGATCAACAGACTCAGAAAGAGAGATAGGGGGAAGATGGGCGAGAGAGAGAAGGAAAGAAAGAAACGAAAAACCCCCAGAGAAAACAGCCATTCACTTCAGAGTCGGTAAACCAATCCTCATGACAGACTGACACAGGATTTTTAATATTTTTTTTTAAACCCTTTTAGTGACTATTTGACTTTCATTACATTCTTCATTATGGGTTGAGAGTAACTGTTTAACCTATGGGTGTGATAAATGCTATTCCCTTTTTTAAAATTGTTTGTAATTAAAATGGAACTCAAGATGGTGTAACTATAATAAACAGGGTTGTTGTTGTTGTTTTTTTAAGTCAACTTAAAGTGTTTTGTAAATTTCCTTCTAAAATGTGATAATATAAAAAAAAATATATTCATATTATAATTTTTTGCAGTTAAAAGTAAAAGGTGGGGTTAAACTAGAAAAATTTGAGCCAAATAAAGGAATAAAGTCACATCGTCGACACTAAAGGTACCGGTACGTAAATATAGTGTTATAGATCAGTGAGACTTACCCAGGAGCCTTGCGATTGATTACGGTCGTCTTCATCTCACCGTCATCTTCATCTTCTTCGGTTATAATGTCTCTGGCAGACCTCAAGCAAAATTATCTTTGTTACTGCATCATATTTAAAAAGTTTTCATTGAAAAAATAGATTGCAGAGTGAGATTTATGTAGGCCTACACATCTAGTTTTCCTTCAGAAGGCTTAATTAAGAAGATACTATTTACAGAAGATTATGGTAAAGCCTTTGGGTATTAAATAAGAAAAAGAAATGTGAACCAACCATGGTAAATAAGGCACAAGGCACAATTTTTCACGTCTAAGGTAATTTAGTGCATATCGTAAAGCATAATACGTTCTAAAAATATTTTAAATTTACAAATTTATCATTTCTAAAATAACATTTAAAAAAAAAACGTCATTAAAGAGGACAAATCCATGTTTAGAGGGCTCTAGCTTATAACTGCCACTTGTGACTGATTCACGATGGTTGCTTCCCACATAAAGGAGCTTCTTCAGTAGTCAATGATTATACGTCATAAGATAAAAACCACTAAAACTCATTCAATGTTTTTTTCCACAAATGACTTGAAAAAAATGTTTCTTTTTATCCTAACTCGCATGTTTTTTGTTGTTTTATTTATATTAAAGTCCATTTAGTTGAAATTACAAGAATTTAGGCTTACTTACATGTTGGATGGAAATAGTTCAGAAAAGTCCACATCCTTTCTTTTTGGCATGTCATCCTCAAATTTCTTTTGAATCAAGTACCTTTCCTGCAAAGTTCAGATACTTGTTTTAGTTTACATGATGATTTCACAGTAAAAAATTTACTAAAAATATCTTGAAAATTAAAAAAAAATGTTAATTGAAGCAACAACAAAAAATCAAAACAAAACATGTGGCTTGAGTGAGAGAGTACCTTTCCCCAAAATATTTTCTCAGAAACAAAAGAAAATACGCAGCATCCTTGCAATAATTTTATAAACTACAAGTTTATTTTAAGTTTGCAAAAAAGCTACACCTCTTTTGTTCACATGCTTTGGACTATGTAAGATATATGTGTGGCTAACACAGCCGCTCACCCTTCTTATAGCCATTCTGACTTCCTGAGGGACATCTGGAATCAAGTATGCCAACACAAACTTCAGGAAGAAAACTATATGCTGTGGATCAAATAAAATAGCCTAAGATTAGCATTGAGTGCTACTCTGATTCTGATATTATAACTTAGGAGTTGGAATTGGAATTGCTGTATCTCACATACATTTCTATGATAATCCATATCAACCTATTTATTTGTAAATGTAAGACATTTTTTATCATTAAAAAAAGGTAAACAAGAGAAGAAATGTTGAATTTTTCCATTAACCCCCCCCCCGCCCCAGTTTTTTCTTATTTTATGTTAAGTCAATTTCATTTGACATGAGACATAAAAGTGAACTTACATTGATGTTATGCCATCTCGTTATTAGCATAGTACGGTTTATAACTAATGATGGATGAGTAATTTAAAATTCTTTTTCGAATTTGGCTCAGCTTCTGTTAATTACAGGATTTCCCTCACACTCTTTGTTAACAAATTAGTATGTCTGGCTCAATTTCTAGTAAAAACCGAAAAAACATGTTTTCTCATTTTTTAAAGCTTCAAACCGATATAAGCTTCAGGCCTTCTTCAAAATCTGATCTTTTACTTTGCACAATCCCTCAAACAAAATTTTCAGTAGAATTATTGCAACCTACAATATTTCTCATTATTTTTTGCCCTCTCAGAATTGGGTATAATTTTAAATAAAATTATTATCACTTGAAGAAAACTAAAAATAATAGGGCTAGATTAAAATCAATTTTTTTTTTTACCTATCTAAGGACTAGAGCTGTTAATGTAAACAAGTGTGTTAAGTCATGAGAGTTTCTGTTCTTTTTCGCTAGTTTTTGTTTGCATGAGTTATGAGTACCTGTGTTATTTTTTTGCTATGTAGTTTTATCCAAGGTGGGTAATTGTTTTATGTAGCCTAACTCTATTGCTAGTCCCTTTGAATTAGTTGGCCTTTCGGTTTAAGACAAGTATGACTTGTTCTAAAAATGTTGTGAAGTAAACAAATAGTGCTGATTGAAATCATGCATGACTTCACTCACTTCAAATCCAATGACAACCCACAGCTTTCCAGTCGTACTGAACTGAGAGCCCCAGCTGGAAGTGAATGCTATGATGAATGCGTTGGTCAGGACTCCGATAAAGTTAACAAGATTCAAAATACCGTACCACATGCCTGAAAAAAAGAGTGTGGGTACACTTAACCATTTGTGGATTATTTTTTTCTTTCTCTTAAGAAAAAAAAAATCATTTTTGAGTGTCGTCATAATATTATTCAATAAAGTTAGAACCATCTGCATGATACAGGTTGTAAAAGAAAAACATAGGTTCAAAAAAAAAATTTTAAAAATTGATTTTTAGTCTAGAACTCGAACATAATGTATGATATCTTAACCTTAACTATAGCAGCACTTTTTAAAATAACGAAGTTCATTGAAATAAAATATTCCTAGATGAAAATGTTATAGTAGGCCTATTTGAATATACATTTTTAAAATTCCGCTTAAAACGTAATAGAAATAATAGGGAAAGATAAACAAATACACCCCACCTCTAAAAAAAATCCCCAAAACAAAACAAGATAAAAATACAAAACTAACAAAAACACATTCTGCCAGCGCTTAATAAACGTACCTATGTCTTGAGCAATGAAGGCCACAGGTCTGCGATACCACCACAGCATACGCTTGGCATCCACGCGAATATCAATGTAGCAGATGACAAGGGCTAGTAGAGGGGCCAGAGGGAATGAAGATGCAAACAGCTGGGAATAGGAAACAAAATGTGATATAAAGGGAAACAAGGAATCTAAACTTTGATTTCATCAAGAAATCCTGATCGTTCAAAATATGTTTTAACTCAAATATAACAAAATAAAATACTACTTCAAAAGAAACTAAAACACTGAATAACTCACCAAAATTAAGCTTTACAGTGATTGACTGTTCGACCATAAAATAATAGTTAGGCTTTTTTTTTGTCTTTTTAATACCAGTGAATGTAAAATTAAGGACCTGGAATCTTTGAGAAGTTTTTTTTATTATCTTGAAATTGGATTCTTGTATGGTTATGTAAAAAAATTTGTACTGCTATGTAATTATGTGAACTAAGTTCTAATGCCAGACACATTTTCCCCTAAAATGCCAAAAACTAAATAATTTTATACCTAAAAGTTATACCAATAGACATGTGTTTATTGTAGGGCATTCCAGCAACTTTCATACAAAAAAATGTTTGCAAAAGAAGCACCAAAAAAGTCTGATAGATAATACTCTACAACTCACCATTAGAAATCCGTAGAGAATGACCTTTTCTGTGAACTCTGCCAGCGTGAAATCACCAAGGTCAGGTTTAAGTCTCTCCCTCTCAAGGAATCTAACATGGCTGGCATGTGGTGGGGGTACCTTAGCCTCTGGGTCCTCATCTGATACAGGGTTGGCATCCTGGCCAACCTGATTGGTCGGTTTACAGCATGGCAGACATAAGCAGCGCAAGAAGTTGGGCCTTCTACGCCAAAACCTTAGCATGAATCTTGGCACAGAGAAAAAAAGAAGAAAAAAACAAATGTTCGTCTCTGTACACGATTTTCAGTTTTCTGGATCAGGCATAACTATCGATGATAATAGAGCACTCCAAGGTATATTTTAGATCATTAGAAACATAGGAAATTGGTTATGAAATTAATTGAGAAAAAAAACACATTAACTCTGGTAGTGTCAGATACACAGAACTATAGCTTAAGTGATATACGACAAAATTGATTTTTTATTCATTCAAAAAAATGAATTAACCAACCAAAGAAGATCAAAACAAAATATTTCAACTTACGGTATACAGATATCTTTAAGAAACTTGGGGAATGGTTTGGCCACCATCAAAATTAGAACTTGAAATGAAAGTTGCGTCATACAGGAACCCTCACAATCATCAACGTATCTGTCTTTGAAGATTGACCCTCGCTATGTCGAGATAAAAGAATTGTAACAATTCTTATTCAATATTTCAATTTATTAATGAAAGAGGATGTAGATAATACTAAATTGCTAAAACTACTAAAAATACATGAATATCAAGCAAGGATTCCCTCTCTAATTTTTTTTTGTATTGAGCCTTACAATTTTTGTATCTTATATCAAGAAGAAAAAACCATCTGATTGTAAAACCACACAAACACACACACAAATAAAAATGAGACAGTTAACCCACAAAACTGCAAAGACATGGCCATGTATTTCTATAATTTTACAAAACTTCATAGAAACAGCAAATAAATAATTACACTATAAAACATAATCAGCTATGAAAGAAAATTTCCCTTTCAGTATATAGATATAAAAAAAGAAATAGAATGTTACCCCTCTAAAGAAAGCAATGTAGAAACATGAAGCATAGCTGTTGACAAACTGGAAGGCAAATAACTTCATAATCAAAGCGTCATCATATCTTGTTTGTGTTCGATGGTTTTCTGAAAAAGAAATTTGTATACAAAAATCATGCGATGCATAACTTTTCTTGACAAAGTGTTTTTTCTTATGTTTTTCACTCCTTGGAATGCGTTAACTCTTTAAATACCAAGGTTTTTATTTTTTAATACTCTCTTCTTAGCTCCATTGTGTTTCAATTTTTTTTTCAATATCTGCATATTGCAATTATCTATTCTCTATTGTAAGATACTTTGATTTGTTTTTGTCATGGCCAATGAATATTTCTTCTAAAATTTCTGAAGATGAAATTCAAAAAAAAAAACAAAAAAAAAAAAAACCCAACTCACCCCAATCTGTGAGCTTGACTGCTAACATATCATACACCTGGAAATAAAACAGTGCAAAATGAATATGTATCAACATTAGATATTTTTCTTTCCACCATGTTGTAATATCAAAACAAAAAATAACAGCAAAACAATAATTATAAATAAAGGAAATATACAAATTTAAAGACAACATGTTTTGAAAATATCCTGTACAATCTTAGTTCTTTGAAGTTAGCATATCAATTCATGCAATCCTATCTCTTTCCTTACCCACCCAGATTTAAATTATTAGGACTCATAATAAACTGAACCGGTCCAACCAGTCTGCGCAAAAAAGAAACTGTTAAAAGAATTAATATCTTCCAAAAGCAATTTTTCTGCAGACTTTTATAATTTACACAAAGTTACCTGCAGCATGTAAGCAAATGTTTTAAATTAAGTTTTGAGAGTGCCTTATACAACATTTCATAAAAAAAGCAAAACAATCAAAGTTTAAACTCTGAGTGATGGATGTGTCCCTTATGGTCAAGATTATTCTAATATCGACAATCTGCCAGAACAAGATTGGTCACAGTGTTGTACCTTTCCCAGTAGGAGGATAGAGACAGCGTTCAGGATGGAGGAAACAACCGTGGTCAGAACGATACACTCGTTGTCGTTGAGATTTGGGCAGTAATCAACATTCATGATGACACGGTAAATGATCACACCAATCACGCTGGCTAACACAAGCGCCACCTGAAATATGTAGGGCAGGTAATTTTGTATGTATGTATGTTTTTGCATATTTGCATATTTGGATATTCCATTCTTTTATTTTTATTCATGAGCATTCTTGCTGGGATATTGAGCCACAGAACAGAAATGAGATAAAATAAAGCAGCCATGGGAAGAAAAATTGCAATAAGAAGTGGGATGGAAGGGAAAAAAGAAATTTTTATAACTTTTTCAAATTAACTTTCTACGGTAAATCAATAAGAAACTAACTGAAAGAGATAATCATCCCTTAGTTGAATAATGGAGGGTTCCCAATGAAGGATTAATTATCCTTCAGCTGAAATACATACACAAGCACCTAAACAACAACAAAAAAAAGCAAAAAAACAAAACAATAAAAAATAAAGGTATCAACATAGATTTTTCTTTTTGCCTTTTCAGAAAAACACATTCAGCCGTTCAGCTTGTTTGATATTTTCATAACATAAACTGACCTTTAAAGTTGGTTTAGAAACTAAGAAACATAATAAGGAGATGTTCTCAATCTTTGTAAAAATAGGCCTACCTATGAAACCTTTGCTTCCTTGACTTTGTTAAGTTACCACAAATTGTGCGGATAATAACAATGATGAAGGCCTATGTTTAAGAGAAGAATAAGTCAGAAACAATTTTGAAACATAATATGATATGAAGGTATCTTACCATAAGCAGCAGGATGGAAACTGAAGTTGTGTATTTCATCAACTGTCTCTTGAAAGGGTAGAACCACATTACATCTGACGTGACTGGATCCTACAGATGTAGAGCACAAAGTCTATTATTAATGTATGGGCCCTATCTATGAATATTGTAAGCAATTTATGCAAAAGCAAAGTACTGAAGAAATCATGCTCACAGAATTTCCTCATAACATAAACATTTCACAAAACGCTGTTTCTGCCATTCCTCATAGTTTTACACATCAAATATCAGGTGGCTTACTTAAACTAAAGAAAATTGAAAGTATTGCACTTTTAAAAGAACTATGAACATAATTTGAATCTATAACAAAAAGATGGGCATCCAGCCACACAGACAGACAGAGATAATCACACAGAGACAGACACAAAACAGAAAATATACAATCACAGGCCTATAAGATGAGGCACATAGAACAACATAAAGATAACCATTATTATTCAGCTTGGCATAGAGGCACCAGGAGCAGACAGATTCGGAGTATTAAAACTCACCGGCTTGACTCGAGTGCCGTAGAACTGGGGTCTGTCTGGTTCATTTGCCTCAAACTGGTCAACATCCCACTCGTAAGCCAGCGTCGCTTTTTGCCTCTTCCACAGCTCCAGAAAGACAGTGCCTACCAAATGGAGGTAAATCAACATTTGAAACCCTTGTTGATAATTTGTTTTTCATTGGTTCATGTGAACTTTGATTTCTTTAAAATCTCAAACAGGGCACCACAGAGAAAAAAAAGAATGTATAAAATTCTCGTATTTTATATAAATTTATGTTCCGTCTTAAGATTTCTGTGATCTGCACTCGTATTTAACGTTTTTCTGAACGCACTATTCATTCATTTGAACCTTTAATAAACACTGCATGCAATAGTGAAAGTTGATAATTGAAAGATTTCATTTTTCAAGATGAAAAGAAAATATAATATTTTTTCAATTACCAGCAAAGAGAGCAGTGACTTGATTTTAGTTAATACCAAATAAATCAAAACATAGGCTACAAACTTTAAGCAAAGGTTGATTCACTAATTTTGAGTTTGAGTTGATACAAGTCTTAATTAATGATCAATGAAAGACTCTTAATAGAGTAGGCCCTATGGGTATCTTTGAACTTATCAATATTAAAATTCTATGTCCTCACCCCAACAGCATATGAAAAGAGCAAAAAATGGAGTGACTTTATTGTCAAACGCTTCTTTGACATCTCCAAGCACATCTGTGATTGCAGACGATCTGCAAGGATCAAGCATAAGATTCTCTCAATTGCAGCAAATGTAATTTTTTTTCTTTGAAAACTAGAAAACAATAAATAAACTGAATAGAAATAAAAAGCATTTTATATTGATGTATCATTGCAAGTTATTTTGAAACAAAAAAGCATTGTTTAATATTTCATTAGTAGGCCTAAACATAAACATTTTTATTTAATTTTTTTTAATGTCAATTTCTATAAATCATAAACTGAATAGAAATAAAAAGCATTTTAAGCCTTTTAATGATTTATAGAAATTGTGATTTCAGTTTATGAGCGACATTAAAAAAAAATAAATAAAAATGTTTATGTTCACTAATGAAATATTAAACAATGCTTTTTTGTTTCAAAATAACTTGCAATGATACATCAATATTGACAAATGCTTACAACTAAAACAAGTTTTTAAAAAAGCCAACAAGTGAGTTTTCGGCAGGCTAATTACCTTTTATTATTAGTAAAGTGTTTTCAGAATTTATTCTGAGATTGAAATTTTTTTAAATGGAGTCATTTTAACACTTCTTGACAGACTTTATTTTTATTCCGTGATTGGGCTTTGCAAGGATTTGAGCTACAAATTATGTAAGCAACTTTGGAGAAAATGGACTCTGAGTCAAAAGTACTGGAAGATGAGCCCCTGGACCTAATTTAGATCTATACTCGAAGTAAAAAGTATCAATAAATTCAAGTTTGTAAGCACTTTTAGCGTTACTATCAAAGCTTATGATGATAGAACATGAAGTCATATATGGTAAATTTAGCCTGATATCATAAAATACTAGACATTCATGTAGGCCTACAGCATCTTGTACTATTTCTTATAGAGGAAAATATAACATCATGGTATGTCATGTACGGCACGAAAGGAATTTAAATTAACCAACTTTGCAAAAAACTTTTTCAACAAAATCAATCAGTTTTATGTTTCCAAAGTTTAGTTTTTCAGAAACATGTTCTCATGTGGTAGGCCTATGTTATTTTAGATTAGGAGGAGAGTAGAACAACATCACACATCAAAAAATGTCATTTATCCCTTACAATCATAGACTTCATCTATTTTTCATAAACTTACGCTTGTGTAGTACCAGTGGTAACTGTAGCTGTCACTGTCTCTGTCGCTGAGAAACTAAAAAGCAGAAACCCAAATATTATTTGAAACCAAAAGTGTGGATTTTTCAATTTGACAGAAGTTTCTCTTTAATGATATTTTTTAAATCAAATTTAAGCATTGATAATGCAATGCAATAAAATTTTCGAGTGTGCAGCATAATTACATATTTGCATGATCTTCCTTATCTTTGACAGAAAGATGAAAAGTTTTTTTTTCTCTATAGAGGCAGGGAGAGAATTCTCTCCCTCTCTCCGGGTTTAACGTCTCCTAGGTTCCCCTGGGGGATCCTATATGGCGACAGAGATGAAAAGTTGAAAAAGAAAACAAAAAACAAACAAACAACAAAAAAAAAACAACAAAAAAACACTTGACTCTTAAGTAAATTGCATAATTACCTTTCGTAAAGTCCATAGATGAACACTCCAATACCGAAGATTGTTGGCAACCAGAGCGTCGTGATTAGCATCCCAGTCCATGCAAAGTAGAAAGCAATCTTCTCCCCAAAGTAGTTCCGAATGTGCCATAGTGGCTGAAACTTTGTAATCTTGGTCCATGTTTCATCCAAGATTTGCCTCGGATCCTCGTCAAGGGGAGTTTGAGGACCAGGTGGAGAAATGAAGTGGTCCGAAGTGGTGTCCTCCTTCTCTCGACATTTACTGGAGTCATCGTGTAGCACAATGGAATCGGTGTAGGTTTTTCTCATCAGGAGGTAGGGAAGACCTTGTTTGAAAAGAAAAATTCTTTTGATGAAACACAAAGGTAGGAAATATAAAACATATGAAGGGGGAACCAACCATTAATTTCACAAGCTGCCATTGCAAAGTGCACAGTCCTTCATAAATACTTTTAACATTTTTTTTGCTTCTACAAAACAAAAGCAATCAATGAAATTACCATATCAAGATATGCTCCAGCGTCTGAGCAACCCGGTTACATATCAAATGTATGATGTAAATCTTTATGTATCAGCAGTTAATGTAAAAAATAACCACTTTCTTCCAAGGTGAAGTAAGACAGAGGAGGTAGTCCAACCACAGAGCACCCTGCTTCCAATGATCGTCAGCTGTTGGTTAAACACCAGAACAAACCACCTTTTCCTCTATTGGTGTCAGTATAATGTAATAGACCACGTCCTAGATATCCCAATCTGGAATCCCATTGCCATGTATAGTCCCCTTTGAGCACTTAGAAAGTGTTAAACTTTACATCTTTACAGTCTATGATCAGAGATAACTATTACAAGGCCAAGTAGTCAAGCCATATCCAAATCTTTCATGCTCACCTTACCTTTTCAAAGATATACCGTCCGTTTTTCAACATCCCAAGATCCTCTTAGAGAACCAAGGAGGTGCTAAACTGACATGCAGTTTTGCTTTCTCCTACCATTACTATGAAAACGCAAAGATATCAAACTATATCAAAATCTTTCATGCTCACCTTTCCTTTTAAGAGATTTATTCTCCTGTTTATCATCTTCATCTGGCGGAGCACGTTTACACAGGCAGAAACAACTATCGCCCCCAGTCTCTTCATCGCTGTCGTCAATGGCATCCTCTTCTACTTCAGTAGCAGTCCGAATATCAATGTTGATAAGAATATGATGCACCTACAGATATAGATATACAATTTAATAATGAAATAGTTAGTTTATTGGTCTTTTTGAAAATCAAAAAGGTTATCTTTACTATTTCTATTTCTATTCTGTTGTAGTAAATTGATAAGGGATCATTGTTTTCATTTGGGTACGGTAGAGAGATCTTTTTAGAATGTAATGTTTCTCTTTGTTGAAAGTGTCACTAAAATATTTCATTTAAGCAACTTGTAACTTTGTCACTGTTCACATCAAGCAAGGTACAAGCATTGATCTTCTTTCCCAGTTAGTATTAAAAATGTATTTTAAATCACATACCAAAAGAGATCGCACAGCTGGTCTAAAGAAGTATTCTGGACTCTCCCACCCATCAAACAAGTGAATCCTGTTCATAACAAAAGCTGTGCTTACAAAGTCTGTCACTGAAAAGCAATGAGAATGAACTTGAAAAATGAGTTTACTTAATAAATACTTAGGTCAGAATGCTTGAATTTAGTCAATATCTCAATTGTATTTTGTTACTGCACCATGCCTTAACTGACTTTGTTTAAGACTTATGCGAGTTCAAAAACAAATTTAGATAAAGAATACATTTTTTAATAAACCTTTAACATAGATGAGCATAATTGCAATATTTGGTCAAACCAATAATCTTGAAAATGTTGACTGCACAAAAAAAAGTAAAATTTTCAAAATTTTTTCTATGATAATATAGAAAGTTACCATCTTTGTCTGTGTCTAGATGCTCATCTGCAAATTGCTGGAAACAGTTTTGTGGTTTTGGGGCAGGAATTTTACACTGAAAAAAAAAAAGAAATGCATTATGCGTTGTTATAGGATGGCACCAAATCGCCTTGCTACTTAAAGCAAGCATGGCTATACAACTAGACCATCTACATAGTCTTGTCTCTGTATTTGAAATATTCTTTGAAAAATAGAGGCTGTATAGGCCTACATTGGTAAAACAGGTTAAAATTTAAATCTGTTGCTTGAATAATATTAAAAATCACAATACAATATTTTTTTCAAATTATCCTACAGCCCTTTCAAAAACAAAATTGACAGAATTGGCAGTTTTCATACAAGACTTATAGAGATATATTGCAAATCCAACCAAGGTTAAGTTTTAAGAAATATGACATAGCCTACTTAAGAACTTGGCCGACATAGACAATTTTTTATCATTATCTTTATTTTCATCCTATTTCTGCAAGAGATGTGGGTTAAAGATTGAATATTTAAAAAATGTGCACATACATCTTTAAGAGCCATCTCTATCTTGACTTTTTCTGCCTCCACACATAATCTTTTAAATGGACAATGGAGTTTGAGGAAGACATTTTCTCCAATGATATCCTTCTGGACGGAGAAGCCTTCTGATTCAATTATCTTTTCAAACCTGTAAAATATGAATGGAATTAATTTTCAAGTGAAAAAAAAAAGCCTCTTGATTTCCTGTTGGTAAGTAGAGTAAGTAAAAACAACCAATCCACTAATAATTTTGGATAACGTTATCGCAAATTTGAAAAAAATGGTGGTCATAATTATATAATATTTGGATGTAACTTAAATAAAAAATATAATGAATAAAGGGTCAACAGAATGATATCATCTAGAAAAGTTTCCGCGTTACACTAATACAATTAATAAAGGAAATAAAAAAATTAAAGCTTTCAAGGGACTAGCTTGTCTTGTCGTTTTTAAGCTGTAGGCTACAGTCTTCAAGTGGCTTGCCTAGGTGGATCTATCATTTGACAATCATGCGGAACCACTCTTAACCTCTTCGGCGCAATTTGGAGGTTGAATCATATCTAAAGCTGACAAACCTTGGCAGCAATCAGAAATAATATTATCATTATCTTTCTCCCCAAGCATAAGATTCTACAAACTGACTTTGATAAATCCCTCATTTTTATGACATCATTTTGAAAAAGAATATATATTTTTTTAATATTTGAAAGAAAGAAGAGCATCTATTCTATGTTGTTCCATTCCCATGCCATTAAAAAAAAAAACAGCAACAAAGAACTTCTTTCCCCTCCCCTTCCATTCCTCCTTATAGACAATCTCTCCCAAATATCTTTATTCTAGTTTAAGTTCCTCTTTATCTCAAGAAAAATTCTATATGGCGACAGGATCTTAGAAAGAGGCTTGGTCGGTGACACTTTACTGACACCAGCTCAAACAGTAGAGAAAAAGCAGAGCCACCAGTATAAGAGTGAGGCTCCAAACCACAAACATCTGAGTCCAAAAGCTATGTTTATACCAGATTTACCCCCTCCTCTCCCAACCCCCACCCCTATCCCCCATTATAATCTTATCAAAGATTGTTTGTTACATAAAGTTATAGATCATCGTACCTTGCTCTCCTATATTCATGCTTCTTCAGCTCCAGCATTCTGCTTTCATCCTTAGCATCTTTTGAAAGTTCATTTGGATATATGAGAACATAATCAATACGTTTTCGCTCTGGAACAAGTGACCTGTTTAAGGCAAGCTTTGAATACCTGGAGAAAGTTAGAGAGATCAAACAATAGAAGGGCATATCAGTATAAAACATTTTAATTTCTTCTACATAAATGTTTGAATTCGACCCTATTTTAAAGGCATAATACAAATATCAATATATTGTCCATAACCGTGATTGGCTGCCTACGTTTATTCACTGGTTCAAATTATCTTTCTAATCTGCCACTTTTCGAACATAATTTATTGGAGTTTTATTAATAAGATATATCAATATCATAGGCATGTATGCTCTATGTGTGATCATTTAAAAAAAAAATTATCTCAGCACTCAAGTGGTTAAAAATAATTATACTCAAAATGGGGTAGAAACCTTTTGAGTTAACAAAAGAGAATTAAACAAAACAAAACCCAGCCTGAAATGCTCCAATTGAAATAACACTGTTTGATATATCAACTGACATACATTTCATAAAGTATTTTATTTGCATAATGTCCATGATTTCCAGGTTTCCTTCTTTGAGATGTGAGAACATTCAACTCATATTGAAATGGTATTAAGTTCTGCACATTCTGTGCTTTCTAAAATGCAGTTAAGTAATGTAAAAAATCTTCATTGATATTTTATTTTATTATACTCAAACAAACGAAAAATAAGATAAACCTATTGCAAATATAAATTTAGATAATATCTCTTTCAAATTTTCAAACGTGCAAAATTCAATAGAAAACAAAGCAATTGAAATAAAGTGAGCCACCTCACCTCCTTTCAAAACTTCCAAAAGCTTTGTTCTTCATTTTGCGTTTATTCCTCCTGTTTATCTTGTGTAGTGTGTTTCCGATAGCTGCCACATCAGAAAAGCTTAATTGAGAGGGTGATTGGGGTTGACTGTCCCCGGAGCCTATGCCAGGCTGATCTGACATGGTGCCTCAGGTGTCCAGTTCTAGCAACAAGAATGTAGAAAAACAAGCAAAGGTGACAACTGGTATTTTATAAAATCATAATACTCCTACTTGAGAGTCATTTCCACAACTTCAGTTATATGTGGTAACCTAAAGTTTTTTTAATAGAATGTTTTTTAAACTGTAAAAAGGTCAAAGTGTTTGTTGTCAAACATTATTTTCTCCTAATTCCTTCTTTCTCTTCTGATTTCTTTGTTAAAGCTTAGGGTTAACAAATTTTCCTTAAGAGTTTTTATATAGCCTTACATTGAATTTATCTTAATTTGACCACCACATTCAGTCTAATTTGATTTGGAATAAAGCTAGACAATAGAATAACAAATAAATCTGAGTATCTAACTTCATTTATGAAATTCGCTGCTCTTTACTTTTATTATGTGTTCATGTAATATACTTTTCTTCTTTTGCTTTGTTCAATATTTTCATTATATCATTTTTCCTTGCTAAAGAACCAAATTTGATATGGTCTAATGGAAGTTTCTTTAACAATTACACAATCTCCAAGCCTTGAAACCGTTAGTGCTATATACACAAGTATACACATCCTTTTTTTTCCTAAGGTGAAAGTCAGTCTTTTTAAGAAACAAAATCATATCCCATTTTTATCAAAGAACTTAAAAAAACTTATAAATACTTCTTTAACATTGGTGAACTGAAAACCCTACAAAAGTAGGCACCGAAAAATAATGTAGCCTATAGATCTAAATCTGGGCCTATGTACTAAAGGTTACAATCCACATTCATCATCACATCATTATGGTTATCATCGAAGAATTTCTAAACTTATTAAAACAAACACTCGATCAAAATCTACAGCTATTTTATGCACACTCATAGGGAACCGCAACAAATTGATTCTCGTCCGCTTATTTTTTTACATAAAGTTACTACAAATTTGGGATTACAATGCATCAAATCATTCTAGTACACCTACATTTAGATTCGAAATCTAAAATCTAGATCTAAAGCCAATTAAATATTCATTGCGAGTTCGATATCTAGCCTTGAAAAGTTAGAAACCACTGTGGGCAATAAGATTTAGATCTATATAGAAAGCAAAACTATTGAGCAGGAATAGGCCCGACATAAAAAATACGCACCAGGCAACGACTGAAGCATAACCTCTCTGCAAACCTTTGTACAAAGCCAGCGCGGCTAAGGCCTGTGGTGCCAGTTGGCTTGTTTGCCATGGTATACAAAAGTATTGAACTTCGATACGTTAGGACCGTTTCATTGGCAGTACAATTCTGTCCCAAAATTACACTAGCGAGATCAAGGTTGGCCCAGCGTAGAGTTAACGATCGATATTGAGGTCTAACGATTGTTTTGGGTGTTGCTATGTGGTGATAATGAAATGACCAAGAAGGATCACTCTGAAAAATTAATTGTAAACGACCTTTACTTTTTATTTTTTAGTTTGTTCCCTTAAAAAAATAAAAACAAAAACAAAAACGACGAAAGACCCAAAAGAAAACAATAATAATAAAACATAATAATAATGATAAAATAATGATAATAATAATAATAATAATAATGATGATAATAATATTAAAATATTCCCTCTTTTTACCCTTTGTTGTCTCCTTGTATTAACGTCTCCTAAGTCTAAAGTACCACAAGAGGACGGGGCCCCCAAAGCGGGACACCTATGACTTGATCGATGATCACATTAACAGCGACCCAACCATTAGGAATAAACGCACTCGCTACATAAACCTTGGGCCTCTTGCGTCGAAGGCCCATGCTCTACTCACGGTGCTACATCGCCCACAAACTTTTTTCCAGCTGTCTCTCACTCCCGTCTTATCTTGTCTTTTTCTTTAATTCGCAAGTCTTTGTCTTCTCTCTCACTCTCCTCCTATATCCTCTCCTATCTTCTTCTACTGCTCTTTTTTTCTTTCTTCACTTTCTTTCTTTTTATCCCTCTTTCCTCCTCCCCTCTCCCCTCTTCTATCTGTCCATTTCCTCCCAATATTTTCTCTCATCTTCTTGATCTCGAACATTATCCTCAATCTCTATCCGCATTCCCTTACCCCTCACTCCCAACCTCTCTCTCACTCTCTCTCTCTCTGTCTCTCACTCGCTCCCCCCTCTCTCTACCTCTGTCATTACTACTCCCACTTATTTTTTACAACCCTTCACCGTTTTCTCACTTGCTGACCTCTCGTTACACACGGGGTCGTAACTAAAACGTTACGATAAGCTTTTCGTTTTTTTTAAACGATAATAATAAGGCTTAGGACCAGTAGGCGTAAGCTACAGCAACGTTAAAATTGGTAATAATAAAATATAAATAATAAAATTGGTGATATTATTTATCACCCTAAAAATATTTACCTTGGGGATCCACAAAATATTGTATTTTCCCTATATGCTGGTCATTTTTTTTGTATGCCTAGAGACCACAGCGGAAAAACACCTTAAGAGCGAAGAACTATGGAAGATTGGAAATATTATGCTACATTGAAGGTAGCCTTATGTAAAATCTTAATTAATCGGCTTTCTACATTACGCCATCTAGCACCATCGGAGTAAAAACAAGACCTAAAACTTGCATTTGGAACGGAGCGCAGAGACAAAAGTAGCGAACTTTTATATTTTCATAGATTAATATTCACTCCTCAGACTACACAAAATCGATAAAAAAAATAATACATTACTTAGGCTATACTTAGAAATATTTAAAGGTTTTTCTATTCAGGCTGAAAAGGCAAAAAATTAGTTTTCTCTAACAGCATCATTCTGTCCAAAAAAGGCTAAACGTTTAACAGAAATGTATCGCTATTACCCGTCGTATGCAAACGTGTGTTTTCTTTGATTAATGCGGTATCTTGGCCGTTTAATTAGATGCACGGGGGTGCATCTTTGAGAGAGAGAGAGAGAGAGAGAGAGAGAGACAGACAGACAGACAGACAGGCAGACAGACAGACAAACGGACAGACAAGCAATGGAACAGACAGGCAAACACAGACATGTACAAGAAGAGGTAGCCTAGTTGGAGGTAGACAGATCGATAAAAGGAGATAACATAGCAAGTTTTAAACAAACACCGCATGGCGAACATTGGCAATTCTGAATAACTGTTCACTCATTTGTACACTTCAGGACTGTGAATCCTTCCAAAAGTTATGAAGCGTAGTTAGAAGATTATGAACTTTCCTGTAGATTAAAGTTAGCTAATTAAGCAAGAGGAGTTAGCAATGCTTCAGGGTGTGTGCAACTTTTCTAGTCTTCAAAACTTAAAGGGCCATAAGAACGTATCTGTAGCTATCAACACGTCGTAAGCCTTCGTAATCACATATCTGAAAATGAGCCAAAGCCTTACTAAACCGTTGTACTCACGATCCAAACGGAATTTTAAAAAGATGATTTACAAAAAAATCAAGTTTGTTGAACATATCTCATACAACTTTATTTTTCACTCTCATTAAAAATGTTAACATTGCATACTATCCTTATCACTAAAACCCACATCCACTAGTGACAGCTGCAGACAGAACATACTGTTAATATGATTGCATACTATGTCTATATATTATAAACTCATGTTGTATTTTGTTAATAAAAATAAAAACATTCGATATTTATTTTGTCTTTTAACAAACAAAAAAGCACTTGATAGGAGCGTTGCGTTTTATCGAACATAATTGAACAGGCAATAATTCATATTGCAGTTTATAAAATAAATAAATAAATGAATAAATAAGAAGTGAATATCCAAGTTGTGTTTTACCAAACAAAGCTAAGCACTTCTTCGTAGACGAGTTGTTTTAGAAAATAAAATAGCGCAGGCAATGCGTTTTTCTAGCTTAGTTTACCATAAAAGTAATGAACTGTTCTTAACACCACCACGCGCGTTCGCCGTATTGGATCCCTCAGGGGAACTTTGGCCACGTCAAACGCAGAGAGAGAGAGAGAGAGAGAGAGAGAGAGAGAGAGAGAGAGAGAGAGAGAGAGAGAGAGAGAGAGAGAGAGAGAGAGAGAGAGACAGAGAGAGAAAGAGAGAGAGAGAGAGAAAGAGAGAAAAGAGAGAGAGAGAGGGGGGGGGGGGTAGAGTGACAGAGAGAAAGAGAAAGAGCTCCAGAGAACGTGGGAGCTCTTTCTCTGTCTCTCTGTCTCTGCACTCTGTCTCTCTCTCTCTCTCTCTCTCTCTCTGTCTCTCTTTCCCTAGAAAACACCCACACAAACGCGAGCCGTGAATGCATTACAAAGTTTTAAATAATTTAGTTCTGTTTATCCAATCTAATCGAGCCAGAGTGGAGGTTGCTTCCCCCGGGATATTTGAGCAGACAACAAAATCAATCAAACGATCAGTCTTTGTTTGGAGTAATGATCTGCCTGACTGTGAGAAATTATCTGCCCCTGATTTATTCACTTTGCTCAGATTTGCCAGCTTTGAATTGTTGGTGTTTATAAAAATACATTACCGTGGTAGGTTCCTGTTCATCCCATAAATTGTACAAATTTCTTTCCATTGCATGTCTGTCTGTCTGTCTGTCTGTCTGTCTGTCTGTCTGTCTGTCTGTCTGTCTGTCTGTCTGTCTGTCTGTCTGTCTGTCTGTCTGTCTGTCTGTCTGTCTGTCTGTCTGTCTGTCTCTTTCTCTACCTATTTCTGTATCTGCCTCTCACACTCTGTCTCTGTATCTCAATTTCTCCCTCTTTCACTCTCACCTTCTCTCTTTCATTCCCCTCTTCTCAATTTTCCCTCTAAACTGTGTACCTATATAATTGCCTCTCTTCTCTCACTTGCCTAACCCCCATCCCCTTCCACCCTCCCCCCTTTCTCACTCATTACATTGTGACGAAACTAGAATTTAACTAAATTAAAAATTGAAATTTGAAAAAAAGAACTAAGACACACGAGAGCATTACATATTTAATTTCAACTTTGTGAGGGAATGCTTTTTATCTGTTCGATAAAACGCAACATGAATATTCGTTGCTTTTTTGTTTGTTTAATATAACACAATAGCAAATACCATTTTATTATATATATTTCTTGTAGCTATCAGTGACTGCCGTTCCTTTTAGAGAGCAGATGATGTACAATATTTTAGAAAACCTGGAACATCATCTAACGCTTCAGGCATCGCCTAACGTTGCAAACAGAATGCAACCATTAAAACAGTGATTATTCAGAAATTTCATCATACGAATTACGATGTTTGTTCAAACCATTTAATGCTATTCCTCTTTTTTCTCTCCGTATGTATGCCTGTGTGTCTGTTTATAAACTACTTTCTAACCCCTTTCTGTCTCTGTCTCTTCGTTTGTCTGTTTGCCTGGGGAGAAGGGTTCCACTTGGTGCACGTGGTAGAGCGTTGGTCTTCCGATCGGAAGTTCCACGGTTCGAAACATACGATCGTACAATAATTATGTATACGTTCGGTTTCGTTCCCTACTGGTTACAGTATAATACGACTGGTTGAGACAGGAGGTACTCAATCCATCTACAACTTAGGCATAGTTGCACTGTTTTTCAAATCTCCTCTTTATGGTTTCTCATTAAAGGGTTTAAGTGAAACGTTTAAATTAATCTCTTAGATGTTTAAAGAGATAATGATCTGTCCAAGGCATTTAACGTAGAATCTTGGTTATTGAATACTACGCTTTCATAGTTAATATACTGTAGCTATATCGACAGTTTTTTCATCGAACTAAAAACAGGCTGAGCATTTTTTAATGAGGAAAACAAAACATTTTAACGTTTAAAACAACTCAGATCTTTGCGGCACTTATTGATGATGACTGCTATTTTGCCCGAAAAGGTAAACATGATAAGCAATTCTAGTAAAGACTTACTAAGTTATATATTCTTAAATAATACATTTTCCTAGTAAATTTAATGCTTATGAAGTTAAAAGTATCAACTAATATAGGTTAGGCTAACTTTATAGGCCTTGTCAAACAAGTAACTTTGTTATTAAGTGCTTTCAAAGTTAAACCTAGCGAAACAAGGTTATGCTGACAAAATTAAACCTACTTACAGAATCAAAATTCCAAGTTAGTGCTTAACACAAACAATACAGTTTCCTACTTACGGTTTGCACACTCTAAACCTTCTCAAAAGAATATTAAAGTTTCTTAGCTTACAAAGCGACTTACGCGACACTCTTGCCCTTTTAAGGCCTACAAAACTAAACTTACCTAAATATTTACCTTCCTAAAAATTTGATTTAATGTTGAACAATTTAAACATACTCAGTGAAGAAACATTCATAGGCAATTCTTCCAAACCTAAAGTACTCACACAATCAACTTTCCTAGTTTAGACTCACTAAGTTTAAACCACTAAAACAATAAACTTTCACAGTGAGTGCAAAGTCAAAATTTGATCTGCCCGCGTTAGTAAGTCAGCAAACAAACAATTAAAATATTCTCAGGTTGTGCAGAAGCACAAACAGCCCTTCGAAATGGTAAAAAAACACAACAAGAAAAAGCAACTAACAAAAACACACATTCTATAACCTGTGGCTGTTACTGCATTCATCCCAAGATAATGAATTTAAAAAAATCAATAAAACATAAAGTGTGTTTACTTAGGCTTATGAAGAGTAAACCATATTTAATGAAATATCTCTCAATAGTACATACCTCTTTGATAATCCACATTTTATATACTTATTGTTTCTTGGTGAGTCTTGACTAATTAAATATGAATCGTAATCCTGAAGTTGCACGTTGTGTCAAAGCCTCCAAAGAAATCAGAAGAGGATCCTGGATAAACTACTTTTACAAGTTCACACAGTTATTCGGCCTAGTGTTGGAGTATTTCTATGTCAGAACACATTAATTCTAGCTATGGTAATAACGGTATTCTGCATAAGAAATATCACATGTAGGCCCTATCCTAAAGCTACGAAGAGTTCGATTATAGATTAAGCCTGGATTCTATCCACTGCATTCAGGCCTTAGTTACTGGATCTAAATTTAGACCTCAGACCGAGACAAAGGCTTGTTTGTCGGAAAGCTAGATCTATTATATATCTGTATTATAATAGCATTACTTCTGTTAGCGATTCGACTGTCGCTTGCCGCTTCCTTCGCAGCGCGCTAGATTTTGGTTTACTGTTTCGCTAATTTTGTGTGGCTTGGGCGATAGATCTAGAAATACAATAATTATGATTACCTAAGACTCTAACACCTAGACCAAGATTAAATAAACTAATGCGCGAATGTGGCGATGCGTGCTGTATTTAAGTCCCAGGTAAGGGAATGTCGCTACTCCACTTTGGTCTGGTACTCTGGTCGTGGTGCCCAATGCGGTATGCGCGGTTACCAATCGATAATTACTTTGAATCTAGATGTGGCAACCAGCGGAAAATCAATGCCATAGGTCTATTTACTAATTTATGCCGAGTGGCCCTAGCGTCTATCCAGGCACGCCAAAATTTGGCCGATTTGGATTTAAGAATTTCACGAGCGGACCATACACTAGAACTACCATAGCATTGTGCGTGGTATGGCGGGGTTTGATAGAGGGCGGCTGGTGCCTTTGATCTGTCTCGCTAAGAAGGGGTTGTTTTACAAAAATACAATGTAGAAAATAATATGACAAATATTACAATCAGCAATAAATGTATGCGTCTAAAAGAGAAACCATAGTACGCTCGTTCCGGGCGCGACTTGGTTTAGATCTACGTCAGCGTAGCTCTGTTTTAAGTTTCAACATCTCAGTGCCGAGTAGAGTCCCCTTTCACCAAGGTGGGCTAATGTGAATTATTTTGCCCAACGTCCTTGTAGTGTTCCTTAATACAAAATGACCCGACTTAGCTAATTTTTCTGATATCTTGAACCAAATCCTTGAAGTTATCACTGTAGGCCTCTGCATTGATTCGAGCAAATCTCTGGTAGTTAGTTTAATTTAAACATGTACATAATTATGTACATATAGGCCCCTATTAATATATAATCATTATATTTATTGGTTTTAACCCTACAGGTTTTAAAGAAGCGATGAATTAAATATAGTTTAGCATTAGTTTAAGCAGGCAATGCAATAATTGACTGAAGATAGGCCTAGATTATGTGAGAGAAGCCACAAAGGGATGGGCCAAGGTGGTGTCATTTTCAGGGATCTAAGAAAATTTGGGTTGCCGTCTATCCACAGTTCACACACACACACACACACACACACAGAGTCCAACAGACAGTGTTAGCCTAGAATCTCTGGTTCAACCGTTCTTAGCCTAAATACACACAACGTTCACTTTTTTGTTTGCTTTTTAGAGTGTGCAATTGTTGCATTGAGAAGTTGTAGCCTACACTGCATTGTCACTTGTCAGTAATTGTTGCTGTCGGTATTGTGGGATACTTATCAGGAATACTGTACTTATTTGCCCTTTTTCATTGTGATCTAACTAGATCTAGATCTAGAATTTACTTACTTGCGCTGGCTGTATAAACAACCCTGGATGATGATGATGATGATGATGATGATGATGATGATGATGATGATGATGATGATGATGATGATGATGATGATGATGATGGTGATAATGTTTCTTACTTATTTGTGAGAGCAATGTTGATCATTCTGTTATTTATATGGGAGCTCAGCTCGACGAGTCTTAAAACTTATCAAATGACTCTCTAATTTAAATCCGGATACTCACCTATGAACTCCAGCTGCGTTGTTTATACAGCCAGTGCAAGTAAGTAGATTCTAGATCTAGATCTAGTTAGATCACAATGAAAAAGGGCAAATAATTACAGTATTCTTGATAAGTATCCGACAATACCGACAGCAACAATTACTGACAAGTGACAATGCAGTGTAGGCTACAACTTCTCAATAGTTGAGTTGGTTTAACGTCCAACATCAGCACTATATAGGTTATATTGTGGACAGGCCCCAAGACTGACGTCTGACAATTGTATGTGCTGCCACACACAACACAGGACGGGGATACCATGACTCAGCCAGTCACATTATACTGACACCGACCCAAACAGTAGGGAGCAAAATCGCCAGGGCTCGAACCTGTACCTTTTGCGTCAGAAGCCGATGTTCTACCCCAGGGCCACCGCGCCCCCCCACCCCCTGCATTTCCCCCCTTTCCCCCCCTTGTTTTTTGTTAGCGCGGGCCGCCCCCTCCACCCCAAACTTTTCCCCCATGTTGCCGGACTTGTTTTTTAAGGCACGTGCCGCCCATGTTAGTTTACCCAACATCAGCACTATATAAGCTCTATTGTGGACTGGCCCCGAGACTAACGTCTAACAATGTTACGTGTTGCCACACAGAGACAGTGCGGTGAGTTCTGGGCTTCTGTCTCAGCAGGTGACATTGTACTGACACAAATAAATTGTTATACTGACACAAACATAACCAGTAGGGGGCGAAATCAGACAAATAAATTGTTGACCGATCGTCGGTTTCAAACCGGCGACCTCCAGATTTGGAATTCAACGCTCTACAACTATTTGCGACACTCCCCCGATAGAAAATGTTATATTAATTTCATAAAATAGATCGAAACTCCAGTATACACTGTGCACACAACAATACGCCAAGTGGGATAAACAAAAGTTGCAATTTAAAGCTTGAACGACCTCAGATTTATAAGTAAATCATTATTTAAAATATGCCTGTTAACGTTATTTGATAATCACGCTCCTAAGATCTACATCTATCATTTTGATGGATTCACCTATTCATATAGAACCTTTTAGTGCTATTATCTCTAATTTTACAAAAAAAATGCAGAAATAACACTTTTAATATCACCACAGGAATAGTAATTTCACTGGTGCCTACAGGATACTAAGTTTTGAGTTCTGAATAAGTATCTTAAGAAAAGCCTTCTCTTCAAGCTTAAGACTTCCAACACTTTACCTTATGGGTCTTCCTGACTTCCCGCTCTACCTACAGGTCACAAAATCAAGTCCCCATGACCGCAAACTTAGTTTATGATTATGAATTGGTTTGACTTACTATACTAGCGACCTGTCATGTCCATAACAAATGATAAGAATTCATTTCGTCACCCTCCCCTGGCAACGCCTATTTACGGCTTCAAAACAATCTATGAGAATTCGTCTACTATTTTAGTTATAGTAACTTGAGTGTATCAAATAGTTATATTATATTTAAATACATGAGTGCAATCTCAATCTTAATGATAGCTGATTGTTGTGTGAACAGTTCATGACCTTCAATACTTTTCAGAGCAGAAATAACAGCAAGAAAAACAACAGCAGTAACAACAACAACAGAAGCAACAGCAGCTACAACAATGACTACAATAGCAACAAAAACAACAACAACAACAACAACAACAACAACAACAACAACAACAACAACAACAACAACAAAAGCAAAAACAACAACAACTCTATAACTTTTAGTCTTGGGCTTTCTAGAACACCAGTAGCAGTATTTTTTGGAGGGCATAATTTTAATCTTTACCTCGAAGCTGTCTGCCAGGTGTATGTTGAAGATAATTTGGACTTGGCATATCAAATCATCGCAGCATTTCGTTTGCTCCATAGGCTAGGCTGTCCTCAAATTTATTATAGTCTCTATCTCAATCTCTTAATTTTTCTTTCTTTCTCTGTTTCTCTTTCTGTCTCATTCTTTGTTTGCCTATTTTACTCTCCCGTTTCTTCTCCATTTCTCTCGCTTCTTTCTGTCTGTCTGTCTGTCTGTCTGTCTTTCTGTCTGTCTGTCTGTCTGCCTGTCTGTCTGTCTTTCTGTCCCCTTTTTCTTGTCCTCTTTCTGCCTCCCCTCTTTCTTTCTTTCTTTCTTTCTATTATTTTATATTTCTCTCTTTTTCTAAACCATATTCTCTCCTTCTTTTCCTTTCCTCTTCTCTTTGTCTATCTCTTCCTTTTGTCGCCCCACCCCCCTTTTTTTTTTCGAATAGGCCGACTGTCGTCTCTCTTGTCAAACTTCTATTGCTCTTGCAAAAACCTCTACCATTTTACTTCTCCATTACTTTCTGTCTCTTTAAGGGGCTCTCTCTATCTCTCTCTCTCTCTCTCTCTCTCTCTCTCTCTCTCTCTCTCTCTCTCTCTCTCTCTCTCTCTAAAATTCTACATTTGATACAGAATTGAGGAGGTCATATTAGTTTAATCTTTAACTCGCAGCTGTCTGCCTAGATTCTTTTTTTTTTTTTTAATTCGCTGAATGCAGATTGTTCAATTCCTTTAATTTAACTAAAGAAACAGTGTGAGCACGCGCCACGCTAGCTCTTCATAGCAATAACACTGTGAGCTTTTTGTGTGAAATGTTTTACTAAAGCCATAGTCTTTGGTTACGTAGGCCTAATACTTCTTTATTAAAACTTATGAAATTGTAACTTTATTTTAGCGTTGAGGAGGGCATATTATAATATATTATTTTAATCTCTCCCTCGCACCTGTTTGTATGACGTCATGAGTTATCTCCCTCCCTCTCTCTCTCTCTCTCTCTCTCTCTCTCTCTCTCCCCTGGGAGACTGCGCTTGTGTGATTTTGAAGATATTTTGGACTTTGCGTGTCAAATTAGTGCAGCATTTCATTTGCTAGAAAGGCGATCCTCAAAATTGATATAGTCTCTAGCTCACTCTCTTTATTTTTTTCCCTCTTTCTTTCCTCTTTTCTCTTTCTGCCTCTTTGTTTCTTGGTCTCTTTTATTTTTCCGTTTCTCCAGCTCCCCCTCCTCCTGCCGGCTGCTCTAAATAAAATGGCCCACGGAGACAAACCACAGGTTGTTATTGCGCACTAAAAACAATTTGTTGACACCCTGGGAGTCTAGACTTTAGAACGCCGATTAAAACTATGAACAGTCTAAACCGGGAGACACCTCAACACCATTTTACCCTCAGCTAATGAACTCGTCTTCGTAATTCGTATACGTTCTTATAGGTAAACCCCAAATGAATAATGAGGGAATTGAACAAAATATATTCGTATGATTTCATCCCCTAGTGGGTTCGTCGGGTGTCAGAATAATGTTAATTTGCTTGAAGTTTCTGTTTGGTAACGCGTAAATTGTCAGACGTTAGTCTTGAGATCCGTCCATAATAATTATAGTCTTTCTGGTCACGTTGGACGTTGAGAAACCAACTCACCCCCTACCTCTTTCCCTCCTCCCGCTCTCCATCTCTCTCTTCAGTCACTCTATCTCTCTCTCCTCTCTCTCTATACATCCCTCTATACGTTCTAAAATAATTGTTTTATAGAGAGCAAGGTTATCTGCTTATATTGATACCAAATTAGATGCCATTGGCTTCAAAATCATACGTGTAATCTCAATACAACTCCTCTACACTAAATCTTGCGTGTAATCTCAATACAACTCCTCTACGAAAAAAACATTTTAACATAAAATCATATATCTATATAGAAGGCTTGAATAGATCGAATTCCGACAATATGTTAAACTCCTTCTAAGGGTTTTCCTAATTTTTATTTAGAGATGAATTGGACGACCGTACCAGACACTGTTTTGTTCAGAATAAGTTAAACATTCTTTATGAATTGCTTTTGCGTAAAGAAATATAAGGGAAATAACAAAAAATACTAACTAAAAGAGGGTAGTCGCTAAAGGATATAATCTAAACAGCTGTAAAGTTATACCTTCTAAAATAATTTGTTCATAGAGAGCAAGGTTATCTGCTTTTATTGATACCAAATTCAATGCTATTGGCTTCAAAAACTTGCGTGTAATCTCAATACAACTCCTGTACGAAAAAACCATTATAACATAAAATGATATATACTATATGGAAGGCAGAATAGATCGAAATTCCGACAATATGTTAAACTCCTTCTAAGGGTTTTCCTAATTTTTATTTAGAGATGAATCGGACGACCGTACCAGACACTGTTTTGTTCAGAATAAGTTAAACATTCTTAATGAATTGCTTTTGCGTAAAGAAATATAAGGGAAATAACAAAAAATACTACTAAAAGAAGGTAGTCGCTAAAGGATATAATCTGAACAGCTGTAAAGTTATACGTTCTAAATTAATTGTTTCATAGAGAGCAAGGTTATCTGCTTTTATTGATACCAAATTCGATGCTATTGGCTTCTAAATCTTGCGTGTAATCTCAATACAACTCCTGTACGAAAAAACCATTGTAACATAAAATGATATATGCTATATAGAAGGCAGAATAATCGAAATTCCGACAATATGTTAAACTCCTTCTAAGGGTTTTCCTAATTTTTATTTAGAGATGAACTGGACGACCGTACCAGACACTGTTTTGTTCAGAATAAGTTAAACATTCTTAATGAATTGCTTTTGCGTGAAGAAATATAAGGGAAATAACAAAAAATACTACTAAAAGAAGGTAGTCGCTAAAGGATATAATCTGAACAGCTGCAAAGCTATACGTTCCAAATTAATTTTTTCAAAGAGAGCAAGCTTATCTGCTTTTATTGATACCAAATTCGATGCTATTGGCTTCTAAATCTTGCGTGTAATCTCAATACAACTCCTGTACGAAAAAAACATTGTAACATAAAATGATATATACTATATAGAAGGCTGAATAGATCGAAATTCCGACATTATGTTAAACTCCTTCTAAGGGTTTTCCTAATTTTTATTTAGAGATGAATTGGACGACCGTACCAGACACTGTTTTGTTCAGAATAAGTTAAACATTCTTTATGAATTGCTTTTGCGTTAAGAAATATAAGGGAAATAACAAAAAATACTAATAAAAGAAGGTAGTCGCTAAAGGATATAATCTGAATAGCTGCAAAGCTATACGTTCCAAATTAATTGTTTCGAAGAGAGCAAGCTTATTTGCTTTTATTGATACCAAATTCGATGCTATTGGCTTCTAAATCTTGCGTGTAATCTCAATACAACTCCTGTACGAAAAAACCATTGTAACATAAAATGATATATACTATATAGAAGGCTGAATAGATCGAAATTCCGACAATATGTTAAACTCCTTCTAAGGGTTTTCCTAATTTTTATTTAGAGATGAATCGGACGACCGTACCAGACACTGTTTTGTTCAGAATAAGTTAAACATTCTTTATGAATTGCTTTTGCGTGAAGAAATATAAGGGAAATAACAAAAAATACTAACTAAAAGAAGGTAGTCGCTAAAGGATATAATCTGAACAGCTGCAAAGCTATACGTTCCAAATTAATTTTTTCAAAGAGAGCAAGCTTATCTGCTTTTATTGATACCAAATTCGATGCTATTGGCTTCTAAATCTTGCGTGTAATCTCAATACAACTCCTGTACGAAAAAACCATTGTAACATAAAATGATATATACTATATAGAAGGCTAATAGATCGAAATTCCGACAATATGTTAAACTCCTTCTAAGGGTTTTCCTAATTTTTATTTAGAGATGAATCGGACGACCGTACCAGACACTGTTTTGTTCAGAATAAGTTAAACATTCTTTATGAATTGCTTTTGCGTAAAGAAATATAAGGGAAATAACAAAAAATACTAACAAAAGAAGGTAGTCGCTAAAGGATATAATCTGAACAGCTGCAAAGCTATACGTTCCAAATTAATTTTTCATAGAGAGCAAGCTTATCTGCTTTTATTGATACCAAATTCGATGATATTGGCTTCTAAATCTTGCGTGTAATCGCAATACAACTCCTGTACGAAAAAACCATTGTAACATAAAATGATATATACTATATAGAAGGCTGAATAGATCGAAATTCCGACAATATGTTAAACTCCTTCTAAGGGTTTTCCTAATTTTTATTTAGAGATGAATCGGACGACAGTACCAGACACTGTTTTGTTCAGAATAAGTTAAACATTCTTTATGAATTGCTTTTGCGTGAAGAAATATAAGGGAAATAACAAAAAATACTGATAATAGAAGGTAGTAGCTAAAGGCTATAATCTCAACAGCTGCAAAGCTATACGTTCTAAATTAATTGTTTAAAAGAGAGCAAGCTTATCTGCTTTTATTGATACCAAATTCGATGATATTGGCTTCTAAATCTTGCGTGTAATCTCAATACAACTCCTGTACGAAAAAACCATTGTAACATAAAATGATATATACTATATAGAAGGCTGAATAGATCGAAATTCCGACAATATGTTAAACTCCTTCTAAGGGTTTTCCTAATTTTTATTTAGAGATGAATCGGACGACAGTACCAGACACTGTTTTGTTCAGAATAAGTTAAACATTCTTTATGAATTGCTTTTGCGTGAAGAAATATAAGGGAAATAACAAAAAATACTAATAAAAGAAGGTAGTCGCTAAAGGATATAATCTGAACAGCTGCAAAGCTATACGTTCCAAATTAATTTTTTCAAAGAGAGCAAGCTTATCTGCTTTTATTGATACCAAATTCGATGATATTGGCTTCTAAATCTTGCGTGTAATCTCAATACAACTCCTGTACGAAAAAACCATTGTAACATAAAATGATATATGCTATATAGAAGGCTTAATAGATCAAAATTCCGACAATATGTTAAACTCCTTCTAAGGGTTTTCCTAATTTTTATTTAGAGATGAATCGGACGACCGTACCAGACACTGTTTTGTTCAGAATAAGTTAAACATTCTTTATGAATTGCTTTTGCGTGAAGAAATATAAAGGAAATAACAAAAAATACTAACAAAAGAAGGTAGTCGCTAAAGGATATAATCTGAACAGCTGCAAAGCTATACGTTCCAAATTAATTTGTTTCATAGAGAGCAAGGTTATCTGCTTTTATTGATACCAAATTCGATGCTATTGGCTTCAAAATCTTGCGTGTAATCTCAATACAACTCCTGTACGAAAAAACCATTGTAACATAAAATGATATATACTATATAGAAGGCTGAATAGATCGAAATTCCGACAATATGTTAAACTCCTTCTAAGGGTTTTCCTAATTTTTATTTAGAGATGAATCGGACGACCGTACCAGACACTGTTTTGTTCAGAATAAGTTAAAGATTCTTTATGAATTGCTTTTGCGTGAAGAAATATAAGGGAAATAACAAAAAATACTAATAAAAGAAGGTAGTCGCTAAAGGATATAATCTGAACAGCTGCAAAGCTATACGTTCCAAATTAATTGTTTTAAAGAGAGCAAGCTTATCTGCTTTTATTGATACCAAATTCGATGCTATTGGCTTCTAAATCTTGCGTGTAATCTCAATACAACTCCTGTACGAAAAAACATTGTAACATAAAATGATATATACTATATAGAAGGCAGAATAGATCGAAATTCCGACAATATGTTAAACTCCTTCTAAGGGTTTTCCTAATTTTTATTTAGAGATGAACTGGACGACCGTACCAGACACTGTTTTGTTCAGAATAAGTTAAACATTCTTAATGAATTGCTTTTGCGTGAAGAAATATAAGGGAAATAACAAAAAATACTAGTAAAAGAGGGTAGTCGCCAAATGATATAATCTGAACAGCTGTAAAGTTATACGTTCCAAATTAATTGTTTTATAGAGAGCAAGGTTATCTGCTTTTATTTATACCACTATAGTTTAATTACTTACCTAACTTGCCGGCCGCTCTAACTAAAATGGCCCACGGAGACAAACCGCATGAGTTGACTGACACCACAGGCTGTTATTGTGCACTAACAACGATTTGTTGACACCCTGGGAGTCTAGACTTTAGAACGTCGATTAAAACTCTGAAAATTCCAAACTGGGAGACACCTCAACACCAATTTACCCAATGTGAACGGCTGAGACAGGAGTCCTGGTCTCCCCACTCTGTCTCGTGTGTGGCAGCATATATATTTGTCAGAAATTAGTCTCGGGGCCCATCCACAATATAGATTATATAGCTTAGCGCTAAGCAACAACTAGCTAACAACTCGACTAATATTTTCTATCAAAACCCATCAGGCTATATAATGGACGGACCCCAAGACTGACGTCTGACAAATTTATGTGCTGCCACACACGAGACAGGGCGGGGATACCATGACTCCTGTCTCAGCCGGTCACATTAAACTAACACCGACCCAACCAGTAGGGAGCGCAATCGCCAGGGCTCGAACCCGGACCTTTTGCGTCGGAAGCCGATGTTCTACCCCAGGACCCCCCCCTGTGTGGCAGCACATTAAATTGTCATAAAAAATTACGCCACTCTTGGGCTTCGTACGCAATATAGCGTGTATAGTGCTGATGGTGGCCGTTAAACTGAAACAAATCAAATTAAATCACCCCCCCCCCCCGCTCCTTTTCACTCCTATTTCAAATATTACGCGCATCTGCTGCTCGCTCTAAGTAAAATGACCAACGGAAAGAAACCTCAAGAGACCGCCACTTGCTTTCCGAAACACTGACTTCCTGCTCGTCAGCCGATGGCACTAAAGACTGAACCATGAAGCCTTGATAAAATGCTGTAAACTACTTCAATGATAATGTCAAGCCTTTTTTTAAAGTTTCAAATTTAGCATAGAGTGATATACAGTGTTCGTCATTAGTAAACTTTTGAATTTAAAAGTTGACAAGAACAATCTAGAACAAAATTAACCGCATACTATTTATTAGTACGGGTTTTATAATTATTGTGATTTAGATGGTTTATCTTTATTTCTTTTCCCATCCATCATAAAACTACCAAAATTATTTAGAGAACTGTGTTATGTAAGTCTACAATGTAAGCATGCATTTTGATTTACATGTCCTGTTTTAAATTTAACAGATTATAGATTGCAAGCTAGATTGCGGGCCGTAAGTACAACATCATAGTAAGCTTTCTTCATCGCATAGTTATTCTTACTACGATATTATGACAAACTTTGCATTGCTATACGTACTAACTGTATTATATATGGGTCGTGTTGATTTAACGTCCATGTAATTTGTAGGTATTATACATAATAGGACCACTAAGAACTGCATGTTCTTGATCGAGTGTAAGGCGATTTTGAAAATAAGCTTTCTTTTTTTTATTAACGGGCGAATGAACAAGTGTGTTTAAAGTTTCTCTGCTGTTTTCTTAACCTTAAGGGATTTAGCTCTAGACATTGCCTTGTATAAATATACATGAGCGGGTGACAGTTTTGTTTAAGATATAATGTACTTTGTAAACTTAAGTAGTCTATTTTTTTACTACGTATGGTAGTGCAACACCCGTACGAATAACATCATGCACACGAAATGATAATTATATAGAATACTGAAAGTCGAAAAGTTTGAAATTTCAACAATATTATGTTTAACTCCTTGTGAGGTTTTTCATCTTTTCTTTATTTTTCTGTCAGAGATTGGCCGCACGACCTTACCAGATTTGAATAAGAATGAGGTAAATATCCTCTTTTAATTACTTTGGTGTTAAAAAATATGAGGGAAAAAACAGAAAATACTACTTAAAGGGGGCGGTCGCTAAAGGACATAATTTAACGAGTTGCAAAGCTATAGGGTCAAACGTAATGGTTTTTTAAAAGGCAAAGTTCTCTGCTTTAATTGATACCAAATTTGATGCTATTGACTTCTAAATCTTGCGTGTAATCTCAATACAACACCTGTGCGAAAAAAACACACAAAACGATATATAGGATATAGAAGGCAGAATAGATGGAAATTCCAACAATATACTAGGCTCCTTGTAAAGTTTTTCTTAATCTTTTTTTTCAGAGATCAGTTGAACGACCGTACCAGACACTGTTTGATTCAGAATAAGGTAAACATTTTTCATGAATTGCTTTTGCGTTAAGAAATATAAGGGAAATAACAGAAAATACCACTTAAAGAGGTTAGTTGCTAAAGGATATAATCTGTACAGCTGCAAAGCTATACGTTCTAAATTAATTGTTTCATAGAGAGCAAGGTTATCTGCTTTTATTGATACCAAATTCGATGCTGTTGGTTTCTAAATCTTGCGTGTAATTTCAATACAACTCCTGCTAAAAAAAAAACATTATAACATAAAATCATATATACTATATGGAAGGCAGAATAGATCGAATTTCCGACAATATGTTTAACTTCTTGTAAGGTTTTTCCTAATTTTTTATTTAGAGATGAACTGGACGACCGTACCAGACACTGTTTTGTTCAGAATAAGTTAAACATTCTTAATGAATTGCTTTTGCGTTAAGAAATATAAGGGAAATAACAAAAAATACCACTTAAAGAGGTTAGTTGCTAAAGGATATAATCTGAACAGCTGTAAAGTTATACGTTCCAAAACAAATATCAAATTCGATGCTATTGGCTTCAAAATCGTGCGTGTAATCTCAATACAACTCCTGTACTAAAAAACCATTATAACATAAAATGATATATACTATATGGAAGGCAGAATAATTCGAATTTCTGACATTATGTTAAACTCCTCGTAAGGTTTTCCTAATTTTATATTTAGAGATGAATCGGACGACTGTACCAGACACTGTTTTGTTCAGAATAAGTTAAACATTTTTAATGAATTGCTTTTGCGTGAAGAAATATAAGGGAAATAACAAAAAATACTACTAAAAGAGGGTAGTCGCTAAAGGATATAATCTAAACAGCTGTAAAGTTATACGTTCCAAATTATTTGTTTCATAGAGAGCAAGGTTATCAGTATCTGCTTTTGATAATAACAAATTCGATGCTATTGGCTTCAAAATCTTGCGTGTAATCTCAATACAACTCCTGTACGAAAAAACCATTATAACATAAAATGATATATACTATATGGAAGGCAGAATAGATCGAATTTCCGACAATATGTTTAACTTCTTGTAAGGTTTTTCCTAATTTTTTTATTTAGAGATGAACTGGAATACCGTACCAGACACTGTTTTGTTCAGAAATAGTTAAACATTCTTAATGAATTGCTTTTGCGTGAAGAAATATAAGGGAAATAACAAAAAATACTACTAAAAGAGGGTAGTCGCTAAAGGATATAATATAAACAGCTGTAAAGTTATAATTTTCTAATTAATTGTTTCATAGAGAGCAAGGGTATCTGCTTTTATTGATATTAAATTCGATGCTATTGGCTTCAAAATCTTGCGTGTAATCTCAATACAACTCCTGTACGAAAAAACCATAATAACATAAAATGATTTATAATATATGAAAGGCAGAATAGATCGAATTTCCGACAATATGTTAAACTGTTTGTAAGGTTTTTCCTAATTTTTTATTTAGAGATGATTCGGACGAGCGTACCAGACACTGTTTTGTTTAGAAGAAGTTAAACATTCTTTATAAATTGCTTTTGCGTTAAAAAAATATAAAGGAAATAACAAAAAAATACTAAAAGAGGGTAGTCGCTAAAGATGATAATCTGTACAGCTGCGAAGCTACACGTTCCAAATTAATTGTTTCTTAGAGAGCAAGGTTATCTGCTTTTATTGATACCAAATTCAATGCTATTGGCTTCTAAATCTTGCGTGTAATCTCAATACAACTCCTGTACGAAAAGCCTTTGTAACATTAAAGGATATATACTATATAGAAGGCTGAATAGATCGAAATTCCGACAGTATGTTAAACTCCTTCTAAGGGTTTTCCTAATTTTTATTTAAAGATAAATCGGACGACCGTACCAGACACTGTTTTGTTCAGAATAAGTTAAACATTCTTTATGAATTGCTTTAGCTTGAAGAAATATAAGGGAAATAACAAAAAATACTAACAAAAGAAGGTAGTCGCTAAAGGATATAATCTTAACAGCTGGAAAGCTATACGTTCCGAATTAATTGTTTCTTAGAAAGCAAGCTTATCTGCTTTTATTGATACCAAATTCAATGATATTTGCTTCAAAATCTTGCGTGTAATCTCAATACAACTCCTGCACGAAAAAAACATAATAACATAAAATGATTTATACTATATGGAAGGCTTAATAGATCGAAATTCCGACAATATGTTAAACTCCTTCTAAGGTTTTTCCTAATTTTTATTTAGAGATGAATCGGACGACCGTACCAGACACTGTTTTGTTCAGAATAAGTTAAACATTCTTTATAAATTGCTTTTGCGTGAAGAAATATAAGGGAAATAACAAAAAATACTAACAAAAGAAGGTAGTCGCTAAAGGATATAAACTGAACAGCTGCAAAGTTATACGTTCAAAATTAATTGTTTCAAAGAGAGCAAGCTTATCTGCTTTTATTGATACCAAATTATCTGCTATTAGCTTCTAAATCTTGCGTGTAATCTCAATACAACTCCTGTACGAAAAAACCACTGTAACCTAAAATGATATATACTACGTATATAGAAGGCAGAATGATCGAAATTCCGACAAAATGTTAAACTTCTTCTAAGGTTTTTTCTACTTTTTTATTTAGAGATTTTTCGGACGACCGTGCCTGACACTGTTTTGTTCAGAATAAGTTAAAAATTCTTAATGGATTTTTTTTGCAAGAAGAAATATAAGGGAAATAACAAAAAATACTGATAAAAGAAGGTAGTCGCTAAAGGATATAATCTATACATCTGAAAAGCTATACTTTCCAAATTAACTGTTTAGTAGAGAGCAAGCTTATCTGCTTTTATTGATACCAAATTCGATGATATTGGCTTCTAAATCTTGCGTGTAATCTTAATGCAACTCTTGTACGAAAAAAACATTGTAACATAAAATAATATATACTATATAGAAGGCAGAATAGATCGAAATTCCGACAATATATTAAACTCCTTGTAAGGTTTTCCCTAATTTTCTTATTTCGAAATGAATCGGACTACCGTACAAGACACTGCTTTGTTTAGAATAAGTTAAACATTCTTTATGAATTGCTTTTGCATGAAGAAATATATAAAGGATATAATTTGAACAGCTGCAAAGCTATACTTTCCAAATTAATTGTTTCAAAGAGAGCAAGCTTATCTGCTTTTATTGATACTAAATTCGATGCCATTGGCTTCTAAATTTTGCGTGTAATCTCAATACAACTCCTGTGCAAAAAAACCATCGCTAAAGGATATAATCTGAGCATCTGCAAAGCTATACGTTCCAAATTAATTGTTTCAAAGAGAGCAAGCTTATCTGCTTTTATTGATACCAAATTCATTGCTATTGGCTTCTAAATCTTGCGTGTAATCTCAATACAACTCCTGTACGAAAAAACCATTGTAACATAAAATGGTATGTACTATAAGGAAGACTGAATAGATCGAAATTCCGACATTATGTTAAACTCCTTCTAAGGGTTTTCCTAATTTTTATTTAGAGATGAATCGGACGACCGTACCAGACACTGTTTTGTTCAGAATAAGTTAAACATTCTTTATGAATTGCTTTTGCGTGAAGAAATATAAGGGAAATAACAAAAAATACTACTAAAAGAGGGTAGTCGCTAAAGGATATAATCTGAACAGCTGCAAAGCTATACGTTCCAAATTAATTTTTTCAAAGAGAGCAAGCTTATCTGCTTTTATTGATACCAAATTCGATGCTATTGGCTTCTAAATCGTGCGTGTAATCTCAATACAACTCCTGTACGAAAAAAACGGCTGAATAGATCGAAATTCCGACATTTTGTTAAACTCCTTCTAAGGGTTTTCCTAATTTTTATTTAGAGATGAATCGGACGACCGTACCAGACACTGTTTTGTTCAGAATAAGTTAAACATTCTTTATGAATTGCTTTTGCGTGAAGAAATATAAGGGAAATAACAAAAAATACTAACAAAAGAAGGTAGTCGCTAAAGGATATAATCTGAACAGCTGCAAAGCTATACGTTCCAAATTAATTTTTTCAAAGAGAGCAAGCTTATCTGCTTTTATTGATACCAAATTCGATGCTATTGGCTTCTAAATCTTGCGTGTAATCTCAATACAACTCCTGTACGAAAAAACCATTGTAACATAAAATGGTATATACTATAAGAAGACTGAATAGATCGAAATTCCGACATTATGTTAAACTCCTTCTAAGGGTTTTCCTAATTTTTATTTAGAGATGAATCGGACGACCGTACCAGACACTGTTTTGTTCAGAATAAGTTAAACATTCTTTATGAATTGCTTTTGCGTGAAGAAATATAAGGGAAATAACAAAAAATACTAACAAAAGAAGGTAGTCGCTAAAGGATATAATCTGAACAGCTGCAAAGCTATACGTTCCAAATTAATTTTTTCAAAGAGAGCAAGCTTATCTGCTTTTATTGATACCAAATTCGATGCTATTGGCTTCTAAATCTTGCGTGTAATCTCAATACAACTCCTGTACGAAAAAACCATTGTAACATAAAATGATATATACTATATAGAAGGCTGAATAGATCGAAATTCCGACAATATGTTAAACTCCTTCTAAGGGTTTTCCTAATTTTTATTTAGAGATGAATCGGACGACCGTACCAGACACTGTTTTGTTCAGAATAAGTTAAACATTCTTTATGAATTGCTTTTGCGTGAAGAAATATAAGGGAAATAACAAAAAATACTAATAAAAGAAGGTAGTCGCTAAAGGATATAATCTGAACAGCTGCAAAGCTATACGTTCCAAATTAATTTTTTCAAAGAGAGCAAGCTTATCTGCTTTTATTGATACCAAATTCGATGCTATTGGCTTCTAAATCTTGCGTGTAATCTCAATACAACTCCTGTACGAAAAAACCATTGTAACATAAAATGATATATACTATATAGAAGGCTGAATAGATCGAAATTCCGACATTATGTTAAACTCCTTCTAAGGGTTTTCCTAATTTTTATTTAGAGATGAATCGGACGACCGTACCAGACACTGTTTTGTTCAGAATAAGTTAAACATTCTTTATGAATTGCTTTTGCGTGAAGAAATATAAGGGAAATAACAAAAAATACTAACAAAAGAAGGTAGTCGCTAAAGGATATAATCTGAACAGCTGCAAAGCTATACGTTCCAAATTAATTTTTTCAAAGAGAGCAAGCTTATCTGCTTTTATTGATACCAAATTCATTGCTATTGGCTTCTAAATCTTGCGTGTAATCTCAATACAACTCCTGTACGAAAAAACCATTGTAACATAAAATGATATATACTATATAGAAGGCTGAATAGATCGAAATTCCGACATTATGTTAAACTCCTTCTAAGGGTTTTCCTAATTTTTATTTAGAGATGAATCGGACGACCGTACCAGACACTGTTTTGTTCAGAATAAGTTAAACATTCTTTATGAATTGCTTTTGCGTGAAGAAATATAAGGGAAATAACAAAAAATACTAATAAAAGAAGGTAGTCGCTAAAGGATATAATCTGAACAGCTGCAAAGCTATACGTTCCAAATTAATTTTTCAAAGAGAGCAAGCTTATCTGCTTTTATTGATACCAAATTCGATGCTATTGGCTTCTAAATCTTGCGTGTAATCTCAATACAACTCCTGTACGAAAAAACCATTGTAACATAAAATGATATATACTATATAGAAGGCAAAGATCGAAATTCCGACAATATGTTAAACTCCTTCTAAGGGTTTTCCTAATTTTTATTTAGAGATGAATCGGACGACCGTACCAGACACTGTTTTGTTCAGAATAAGTTAAACATTCTTTATGAATTGCTTTTGCGTGAAGAAATATAAGGGAAATAACAAAAAATACTAATAAAAGAAGGTAGTCGCTAAAGGATATAATCTGAACAGCTGCAAAGCTATACGTTCCAAATTAATTGTTTCAAAGAGAGCAAGCTTATCTGCTTTTATTGATACCAAATTCGATGCTATTGGCTTCTAAATCTTGCGTGTAATCTCAATACAACTCCTGTACGAAAAAACCATTGTAACATAAAATGATATATACTATATAGAAGGCTGAATAGATCGAAATTCCGACAATATGTTAAACTCCTTCTAAGGGTTTTCCTAATTTTTATTTAGAGATGAATCGGACGACCGTACCAGACACTGTTTTGTTCAGAATAAGTTAAACATTCTTTATGAATTGCTTTTGCGTGAAGAAATATAAGGGAAATAACAAAAAATACTAATAAAAGAAGGTAGTCGCTAAAGGATATAATCTGAACAGCTGCAAAGCTATACGTTCCAAATTAATTTTTTCAAAGAGAGCAAGCTTATCTGCTTTTATTGATACCAAATTCGATGCTATTGGCTTCTAAATCTTGCGTGTAATCTCAATACAACTCCTGTACGAAAAAACCATTGTAACATAAAATGATATATACTATATAGAAGGCTGAATAGATCGAAATTCCGACAATATGTTAAACTCCTTCTAAGGGTTTTCCTAATTTTTATTTAGAGATGAATCGGACGACCGTACCAGACACTGTTTTGTTCAGAATAAGTTAAACATTCTTTATGAATTGCTTTTGCGTGAAGAAATATAAGGGAAATAACAAAAAATACTAATAAAAGAAGGTAGTCGCTAAAGGATATAATCTGAACAGCTGCAAAGCTATACGTTCCAAATTAATTTTTTCAAAGAGAGCAAGCTTATCTGCTTTTATTGATACCAAATTCGATGCTATTGGCTTCTAAATCTTGCGTGTAATCTCAATACAACTCCTGTACGAAAAAACCATTGTAACATAAAATGATATATACTATATAGAAGGCTGAATAGATCGAAATTCCGACAATATGTTAAACTCCTTCTAAGGGTTTTCCTAATTTTTATTTAGAGATGAATCGGACGACCGTACCAGACACTGTTTTGTTCAGAATAAGTTAAACATTCTTTATGAATTGCTTTTGCGTGAAGAAATATAAGGGAAATAACAAAAAATACTAACAAAAGAAGGTAGTCGCTAAAGGATATAATCTGAACAGCTGCAAAGCTATACGTTCCAAATTAATTTTTTCAAAGAGAGCAAGCTTATCTGCTTTTATTGATACCAAATTCGATGCTATTGGCTTCTAAATCTTGCGTGTAATCTCAATACAACTCCTGTACGAAAAAACCATTGTAACATAAAATGATATATACTATATAGAAGGCAGAATAGATCGAAATTCCGACAATATGTTAAACTCCTTCTAAGGGTTTTCCTAATTTTTATTTAGAGATGAATCGGACGACCGTACCAGACACTGTTTTGTTCAGAATAAGTTAAACATTCTTTATGAATTGCTTTTGCGTGAAGAAATATAAGGGAAATAACAAAAAATACTAATAAAAGAAGGTAGTCGCTAAAGGATATAATCTGAACAGCTGCAAAGCTATACGTTCCAAATTAATTTTTTCAAAGAGAGCAAGCTTATCTGCTTTTATTGATACCAAATTCGATGCTATTGGCTTCTAAATCTTGCGTGTAATCTCAATACAACTCCTGTACGAAAAAAACCATTGTAACATAAAATGATATATACTATATAGAAGGCTGAATAGATCGAAATTCCGACATTATGTTAAACTTCTTCTAGAGGTTTTCCTAATTTTTATTTAGGGATGAATCGGACGACCGTACCAGACACTGTTTTGTTCAGAATAAGTTAAACATTCTTTATGAATTGCTTTTGCGTGAAGAAATATAAGGGAAATAACAAAAAATACTAACAAAAGAAGGTAGTCGCTAAAGGATATAATCTGAACAGCTGCAAAGCTATACGTTCCAAATTAATTGATTCAAAGAGAGCAAGCTTATCTGGTTTTATTGATACGAAATTCGATGCTATTGGCTTCTAAATCTTGCGTGTAATCTCAATACAACTCCTGTACGAAAAAACAAATTCGATGCTATTGGCTTCTAAATCTTGCGTGTAATCTCAATACAACTCCTGTACGAAAAAACCATTGTAACATAAAATGATATATGCTATAAGCTTATAGAAGGCAGAATGATCGAAATTCCGACAATATGTTAAACTCCTTCTAAGGGTTTTCCTAATTTTTTATTTAGAGATGTTTCGGACGACCGTACCAGACACTGTTTTGTTCAGAATAAGTTAAAAATTCTTTATGAAATGTTTTTGCGTGAAGAAATATAAGGGAAATAACAAAACATACTAATAAAAGAAGGTAGTCGCTAAAGGATATGATCTGAACATCAGAAAAGCTATACGTTCCAAATTAATTGTTTCAAAGAGAGCAAGCTTGTCTGCTTTTATTGATACCAAATTCGATGCTATTGGCTTCGTGCGTGTAATCTCAAAACAACTCCTGTATGAAAAAACCATTGTAACATAAAATGATATAATACTATAAAGAAGGCAAAATGATCGAAATTCCGACAATAATTATGTTAAACTCCTTGCAAGGTTTTTCCTTATTTTTTATTCAGAGATGAACTGGACGACTGTACCAGACACTGTTTTGTTCAGAATAAGTTAAACATTCTTTATGAATTTCTTTTGCGTGAAGAAATATAAGGGAAATAACAAAAAACACTACTAAAAGAGGTTAGTCGTTAAAGGGTATAATCTAAACAGCTGCAAAGCTATACGTTCCAAATTAATTATTTCATACAGAGCAAGGTTATCTGCTTTTATTGATACCTAATTCGATGCTTTTGGCTTCTAAATCTTGCGTGTAATCTCAATACAACTTATGTACGAAAAAAACATTGTAACATATAATGATATATACTATATGGAAGGCAGAATAGATCGAATTTCCGACAATATGTTAAACTCCTTGTAAGGTTTTTCCTTTTTTTTTATCGAACGAAGTGTTGGACGACCGTACCAGACACTGTTTTGTTCAGAATAAGTTAAAAATTCTTTATGAATTGCTTTTGCGTTAAGAAATATAAGGGAAATAACAAAAAAAATGTGTTTCCGTTTTATCTCACCTCTTACATAAAAAAACACTATAAAAAGATACTTATAAAAACAGTTGACACAAAATAAACACATAAAGGCAGAAAAAATACACAAGGTAACAATAATTTACTTTCGATACCTTTATTTCATTATAGGAAATAACGCTTTTTATAATATATGTTGCTATTATACATGTACATGTATACATTTTTTTATTTTCACTCTCCATCATACTATTTAAACTAAAATTGTCGATATCTGAGTATCTGTACATTCATTTATAATCTTTTGTTTTAACCCAGAAGGTACTATGTCTCCTTACATCTGTGGAGCCTTGTGCTAAAATGAGCTGCATACTAAAATATAAACAATATTACATCTGTGTTATAATTATAAAACATTTTTGTGTATATTTAGCCAATGGCCTTTAATAGTGAATACATCATCAGTGTCATATTGTAAGGAAGACTTATGAGTAAGTGTCGAAGCAACCCCTATATACATTATAAGCCTACTGCGGCATTGTATCTTCACAGTTTCTGGCATATAGAAAAAACTCATTCTACTAGGACACCGGTAGGTTAAAACTCAAACGAACTGTTATAAAAGTGAAAATTCCCACTCAGACCTTGAAACACAGAGCATTGTTACACAGATTGAACGAACATCATTGAAAAGCCCTAATTCAATTCCACAAGCACTCTTGGCAAACAATGCATGATTTACACAAAATTCTAGGAAATCCAAACTAACACAAGGTTTCTTATGGCTTCTTAATTGTAAGATATGTCTATACGGTTGTGAAACTTTTTTTAGGGAGACAATATTTTTGTTTGTTTGTTTTTTTGTTAATATTCCATATCATTAATTTATTAATTTCTAAAACATAGCAAAACAATTTAGACATATATCTTAAAAGCTAATGAGTTATTGTTAATACCAGATAACATAATAGAACACAGATTTTTATTTCAAGCATAAAAGAATGACACATTATTATATACTGTAAATTGTTAAAAGGCAGAAAGAATAATATGAACATTATCAGATATAAGTGTGAAAACAAATTTTTTTACAATGAGGACTACTATAAGTTATAAATAATTAATACATTCTTCCCTGTAGATAAACCCACAATGTATCCAACAACATGTCTGCTGCCAGTACAAATATTGGGTGACTCAAATCTAAACACCTCTTCTGTGAAGCTTCAGCAAGAACTTTATAAAAGGAGGTTCTAGGTCGCTTAAAACTGAAAGCTAAATGGAATTTATATACATGAGTGACAAATATATAAAATTGTTCAAAGATTTATTAATTTTTATTAAAAAGAACGAATTGTAGCACACTGCAAATTCATCAATAATCCTTTTTTCCTGATTTGTCCACCACACAAATCTCGTAGGTTCCCATCTAGCTATAAAAAAAAATCAAATTTTGCTGAACATTTTTTTAAAGTATGGGCGAGTTTTGATAGAAAAGCTACTAATTTCTTAATAATTATAGAGTTGTTGTTGTTTTATATAAACAGGGCCACGCTAAAAAAAACCATCAATTTTTATAGAACAGTAAAAAATGTTCTCCGGTTTATAATTTTTCCCTTCTACTTTATTTTTTCTTTTCAGAACCAGCATTAATTTCTTCAAATGTGTAGTCCTCGTATTGAAACATTGTAGCCAAATCTCCTTTCATGAAGGCGGCCAAAGTTGGAAGCGCTAGACAAATAGGGACAAGATACAGCAGGGCAGGCTGAACGTGTTTGAAGATATGGCTAATGAGGAAAGTTACAACCAAGGCAAAAACGTAGCCCACCATGCCGTAATAGAAGTAGACTCTTCTTGGACATTTCAAACTTAAACCAAAACGCAGAAGAAGGGCAATGAAGATCCCAGGCAAAACAATATCTCCAAGGCCTATAAAGGCAAATCTGCTTGCATTCAGACCATTTTCTAGAATATCTACTGGGAAAACCAATTTGATCGGAGCATTTAAAGAAAGGGCCATATTCTTCATGATATCAGTACAGAAAACCCAGAATATATCATAGAATAACAATCCAGTCAGCAAGGTAAAGCCTATTTTCACTTTGTTCAAACTAAACATCTCAATCATCCATGCACAAAGTGTCATCCCAACCATGTTGTCAAGGATCCAATGCTTCACATCCTGAGACAAGAGGGCTATCACACCAGATAAAATCACGTTCAACACATGAGCAACATCAATCTTAAAGTTAAGGAGACCCCCCTTCTTTTTTTCCTCTTCGCCTTTCTTGGACAAGCTGTGGTTCAAGCTGGGAAATAAAAAAGTGACCAACTGACTTACGAAGGGCTTGAAAATGTAAGAAATGGCCTGAAATGCTAGAATGAATGAGAAGATTGTCGAAAGATCATTTTGCTCAGAGCTTTGTAACTTTACTAGACTGTGGAGGGTATAGAGGACACCGCTAAGAATGAAAGGTGCCAAAGCTGCCCCACTCATGGAAATTGTCTCTGGTTCTTCTCCGGATATCTTTTGGTTCTGGTGGAATGATACAGAGCGGAAGCTTCCAATTAAAACAGGAAGCACCGCCATGATGATCATACTACCATGAGCGAGAACCACGGACCCAGGAACGAACATGGCCTGAACCACAGTGTTCGATGCTTCAATGGTGGCTGCACTGGTTTCTTTAATGTCAAAGTTGTCGTCCATCTTTACAACAGGAAGAAAATGTCGATGACTTGAGGCTGGAAATATGAAAACAAAATCAACTAAATAAATTATGCCATAAAAAAGAAACCAATATGGCATAAACAATCGGAGCTAATAGCATAAAGAATTTTCCTTAATCTTGACATGGTTAAGATTGTTATTTTATAGGCTGCTTGTCTGGCCTTACTACAGGTGGTTAGCATTGGTCCACTATTGGTGTAAATTATCTTCCTATACACTTATGCGATTCAACAATTTCACGGGATGACTTCCATAAACTAATTTTCATGTTTACTGAATTAGTCCTCTTTTCTGAAAAAAAATACTACTTTGGTTTTATCCATGATGACAGTTATTTTAAGTCTAGAGTTTTGATTGCATACAACAACTTATTTTTGTTGTGGTCCTATTACAGTGTCAGATACAAGAGTGAGAAAGAGTGCGAGAGAGAGAGAGACATAGAAAGAGAGAGAGAGAGATAGTCACATAGACAGCTAGACAAATTAACATTTACTAAGTATACTAATCGTTGGAAAATAAGAAAGCATAAAAATAGTATTTATTTTTAAAAATCAAACTTATTAAAATAGTATTGAAGTTGAATATTGTTGAAAACTGCCCAAAATACGAAAGGGATCACTGAAAAAAAGGAAGGCACCACTACGACATTAACATTATGATGCAAATAATGACTGGAATCTTACACTTTTTGAGCACTGAAATTGCTGGCAGTCTTCTAACTTGCTTTTAAGTTTGGTCTGAGTTGGATGATTTAATCTGCAGAGCTCACACTGTTATGATGACACCAGTTCTGTAGATTATCTGGATTAATTTAAAAAAGAGAGATAGCTACTTAGTGAATACTGTCTTTTATCCTTTAAAACAACCAGTAGCCTAATGGAGCAACATTAACAAAATTATACATGCATACATGCACAACAATGATTATCTAAGTACAAATCAATCTGAACTACTTAAAAAAGCGGGAGAACCTGATGAAAATTTTGGGTTTTTTTCTTTTGTTTACCCTCTAAAACGACATGAGAACAAGATAAAGCATAATGGAACAACGATGCTAAAATGATGTATGTATACACTCACAATAATTGTATCGAACTTCTAATTCTACACGGTTGGTAAATTGTCTAAGATTATGGACTGTACGTAGAACACCGCGGTAGCTTAAAACGTAGTAACTATATGCGAATAAGATGGCTTACGTCTCGACGAGTCGCAAGTTACCACGAAGTTGTACTTACGGCCATATTTAATGAATGATAGAGTCAAGTCGGTTGCCCATCGTCTTAACATAAAGTAAAACATGAAAATAAAAAACAGTGGTTCTCGGCAAAAAAAACAAACAAAAAAAACAACATATCTCAGGGCTAAACCAAATCTCACACGCAAAGAATAAAGAAAAACGGTACAGCGAATACACGAATCTGAAACGAAACAATCTCCATTAAATTTTAGAGCGAGATTTATACAATATACAAAGATCCTGCATTGGTTGCCGACTTTTTAACGCCAACGCATCCGCTTTTGTGAAACAGACTTCGTGCTCCACACGAAGGTGACAGATGAAACAATCTGGCCTCTTAAGGCATATACTTTTTTGATCGCTCATTGGCTCCGAAGCCTAGGATAGAGCTATGAATATGATTGGTTGCCGGTGTGCCGGTGCAGATTACTTTACTTATTGTTTTTGTTTTCGCTTGGGCTCAGTTATGGCACTGCCTCTTAAAAAATGAAAAGAACCGGTGTAGCACGCCACACGGACTCATCGACTAACGATACTCAGAGTCCACCTGGCGGCCGCCAGACAGACTCAGAGAGTATCTGTGGCGGCCGCCAGAAACACTCTATCTACGCGAAAAAGACTCTAATTTTTCTGTAAATCTAGCGGGGGCGTGGCGCAGGGTTGCCAGTTTGGCTCTTTCGAGGCCAAATTCCCAAAAATTGACTCTTGGCTCCAAAAAATATATTTGGGGGATTGGGGATTTTTTTGGGATTTCTTGCTCTTAGCAATTTAAGATCTAGTTTTGTTGGATCAAGACAAAAAAGCAATCTAAAACTCAACAAAATATTCGTTTCTTTTCTTTTTAAGGTAATCACAGCCTTGGCCTACTAGGCATACTAGCTCAATGCCTAGGATAACCTGCAGGCCTAGCTTAGTAAAAGACTAGGTCTGACTTCTTGGGCAAGTGGTTCCAGTTTTTAATGTTTTCATTTCTGAATTTTCCCAAACCCATGTAAGCTTTACTGACGTTGAAGCCACGCGCCATTCTTTGCTTTGTGTTTCAAAAAGATGTGACTGTGTTGTTTAGTTTACTAGATCTATATGTAGTTTACTGGGCTATACAGTGTGGACTGCTATATATTTTTCATCTGTTCGGCTTTTTGCATTAACATTTTTAAATCTATCTGGATCTAGATCTTGTGTCAATATTGAGCGTTGTGGTCTAACTCTAATCTAGATCTATTTTTCGTCTTTTTCTTCCGTGTGGACTGGTGTTCTCATTGTTGAGTATTTCACTAATGCGCATTTTAAAAATCGATCCAACCAGTGTCCCAGGGAATTGAAAATTTATGATACAACAAAAGTGTGTGTGTGGGGGGGGGGGGTCATTTTATTAAAAAGGCATGGGCTCAACTCCAACTGGCAAGCAAGTGTTCTCGGGATTTGGATGTCACGCCAGCTATGATTGCTCTTCATTCCCCGTGGAACCTTTATGGTGCTCCTTTGATGAGTAAACCTAGTATAGCTACGTCTTTGTCCCCAACGTGTGAACCTACCCATTGGGAACAGGAGCAAGAGAGGGAAGCTGACGAAGCTGTGCTTCAATACCTGCTTTTAAAGCCCAGAGGATCGCAGAAATCTTGTACATAGTCGTTCTTTTCTGTTAGTTATATTTTAGTCAAAGAATTACAACAAAAATCATCATGTTTATTTCTGTGTGCAGCACCACAAAGAGATTATATTGAAAGAAATAAACAGCAATATGCAGAGTATTGGATGTAAAAGCAAGCCATACTTCGTAAACTACTTTACATGTGAGTGATCCTGTATGCTTTAATTTTTGCTTACATTTTCTCGTCGCAAAGGCTAGACTTAGATCATTGTGCTACCTTAATTTTTTGTGAGTTTGTAGACCAGATGCCATATAACTCCATGGTTTTCACATCTAATTATGCACCGTTAAAGAAAGGTTAATTAAAGCAGTATAATAGTAACAGTAGTAAACATGATGACTGTATATAATAATTTGGCCCCTAAACTCTGGTCTCTGGGGATTTTTGAAATTGAATTTGGCCCGAAGCTGAAAATGTATCTGGTAACCCGCGTGGGTGACTGAATGCTAGATCTAAGTAAACAAAATTTTGGCGGAGTTGAGCTTTTCACGCATTCTGGATCGTCTAAATTGAGTTTCTTTTAGTTGCGATGCATAATTATGTCCGTGAAAGCTTAAAACGTATGCACAACTTTAAAAAAAGATGTTCTGTTATACATTTTCAGTTCTCTGGCTCAACAAAAAAGTCAGAGTCGGTTTCGCGTAGATAGAGTGTTCCTGGCGGCCGCCACAGATACCCGAGAGTGCTTTTGGCGGCCGCCAGACAGACTCCTGAGTTTGGCTGGCGCCGCCAGGCGAACTCTGAGTAGCCCTGGCGGGCTGGTCAGGGTGGCGTGCTACACCGGAAGAAAGTTTTATTTTTGTATACTTTTTTTTTCGCTCATTGGCTCCGAAGCCTAGGATAGAGCTATGAATATGATTGGTTGCCGGTGTGCCGGTGCAGATTACTTTACTTATTGTTTTTGTTTTCGCTTGGGCTCAGTTATGGCACTGCCTCTTAAAAAATGAAAAGAACAGAAAGATCGAGGTTTTTCGCTTAGTCTAGTTGAAACTGAAACTGAAACCAGCCTTAGCTATTGTTGACTCTTTCTAGTTCACTCTGATCCCACCAAGCGCTAACCAGGAACGGCAGAAACGTGTTAAATTTCTCCGTTATAAGAAGAAGAAAAAAAAAACATCAAGTCATGTTACTGCGTCATATAGACCTACTCTAACTTTGTGTTATTCTTGGTTTCAGTTTTGACATCCATATCTCTACCTCTCCAACTTTTCTCTCTCTCCCTCTCTCAATCTCTCGCCCCCTCTAATTTTTTTCTATCTCTCTTCTATCTCTTTCCATCCCTCTCTCCCTCTCTCCCCCTCGATCTCTCCCTTACCAATATCACTAATATTACTACTGCTACTACGACTACTACTACTACTACTACTACTACTACTACTACTACTACTACTACTACTACTACTACTACTACTACTACTACTACTACTACTACTACTACTACTACTACTACTACTACTACTACTACTACTACTACTACTACTACTACTACTACTACTACTACTACTACTAGATTATAAAGGGTAGCCACAAATCTAGATGTAGCTTGATACCAACAGATAAGAAAAATAGACAAAGACATATTTTAGACTGATGACATGGACGGGGATCGAACCCGCACCTTCTACTCTCGGCGCCCATTCGCCTTGCCAAGGCGAATACCAGTGTGCCTAACCACTCTAATAGTAATAATAATAATAATAATAATAATAATAATAATAATAATAATAATAATAATAATAATAATAATAATAATAATAATATCCAATATTGTTAAATAGCTAAAGGTTACAGTAATGATTCCAGTTCTTTTATATTTAAAAAACCGTTACAATAGCTACTGGTTATTAAACAATACTGTTCATATTATTAATAGAGGAATTAGAATAAAAGGTATAGTCATAAATACAAAATATTCCTTTTTTTTTTTCTCTGAAGAAATGAAGGTTGGACTCCTTTAATAGAATATTTTACCATTTTAGAATTCATCGTTGTCTCTAAACTTACCATAAATTTGAATTTAGATCTTGGTCAAAATTTCTACTATTTTGTATGCACAGACATATGTAGATTCATACAGTAAACATAAGAAACAAGAAGAAAGGGTTTGCCTTTTCTAGACGTACTTTTTAAAATAATTGTAATATAGTTCTATATTAATCCTTAAAAGATCCTATATATTCTACATTAATCCTTAAGAAATCCTATATATTCTATATTAATCTGAAAAAGTCCTATTTATTCTATATTAATCCTTAAAAAATCCTATATCAATCCTTGAAAAATCCTATACTTTGCAACTTACATACGGTGTGTCTGAAATTGAAGCTCCAAGAGATAGCTAGCTCGGGTTTAATCTGTGCGCTGCTTGTGTCTCAAATTAACTGTTTAATGGCTCGATGCAGTGTCTCTATTTATGACAAAACTTCCCTTGTCTACGTTCGAACACGTAATATAAATCTCAAACGTGTCTGTAAAAAATACTAAAAATAGCCTATGATTCTGAGAAAAACGCGAGCGCGAAGGCGAAAACTGAAAGCTCGCTTAGTAATAATATTGGCGGGGCGGTTTCAATCAATGTGTAATAAGGTCAAGGTCATTAGACTTGCGATGGTTAACCATTTTGAGTTGAGTCAGGTTTAGTCAGTGAAGCCACCATGTTTTATTTTTGTATCCCAGACCTAGACAGGGGCTACCAAAAATAACATGTGAAGTCACCGCATTTAATGAAGTGAACACATTAAATTGTTTTGCATAACAAGGGTAATAGTGATCTATTCATTTCAAATTACTATTAATGTCAGGACATAGGATAATAATAGTCTGTGAATATTTTTTCGTTAGGTCTACTAGCCTCTAGACTAAAATGTAAAATGCCTAAATGTACCTAATATCTTAATGACATAGATCAAGCTAGTTCTAAATGTAAAAGTGTGTTTATTTCAGTGACCTCGATCATTTATTATTCATTTGTTCTCTATAGGGTTTCACGTCTCCTAAGTTCCTCTAGGCGGTCTTATACGGCGACGGGCTCCAAGACTTATGTCTAACAATTTTATGTGCTACCACACACGAGACAGGACGGGGATACTTTAGTAGTAGTAGTAGTAGTAGTAGTAGTAGTAGTAGTAGTAGTAGTAGTAGTAGTAGTAGTAGTAGTAGTAGTAGTAGTAGTAGTAGCAGCAGCAGCAGCAGCAGCAGCAGCCGGTCACATTAGTAGTAGTAGTAGTAGTAGTAGTAGTAGTAGTAGTAGTAGTAGTAATAGTAGTAGTATCATTTATATCATTCATAATCATAGAGACAACTTTTCCTACTCTTTTATAATGGTGATTTCCAATTTGCTACTCCTAGTATACACAATAAATATTGGTTTTTCTTGGCTATATAAAATAAGATAGCGGTCGCCGTAATAAAGACCTTACGTCAAAAAATGCAATGGCAAAAGCAAAAACAATTGACCTTAAAAATAGAATCTTAAGATAAATACATTATTTTAAAAGCCCTAGTCTGGAGCACAAAGACGTAGAATCTATGTAGGGGAAGACCAGTGTGCTAGACGACTTCGCTTACGCAGCGGATGGCAGAGGGGTCTAGCACACTGGTCTTCGCCTTGGTAAAGCGAATAGGTTCCGAGAAGAAGGTAGGGTGTTCGATCTCCGCTCATGTTATCATTGTTCACATTGCATCTTCTGCTTTGACTTGGGATCGATCCCAAAAGTAACCATAAAAAATTGCGTTGGCAGCCTTCTTCTTGAGTCTTAGTCAAATTCCCTTCAACAGGCACATTACTCGAAGATGTTATTATAATATTTATATATATATAT
>RQTK01000539.1:6035-28535 GCA_003991915.1 Elysia chlorotica
GTGTCCGCGTGTCTGTGTCCACATGTCCGCGTGTCTGTGTCCGCGTGTCTGTGTCCGCGTGTCTGTGTCCGCGTGTCCGCGTGTCTGTGTCCGCGTGTCTGTGTCCGCGTGTCCGCGTGTCTGTGTCCGCGTGTCTGTGTGTCTGTGTCCGCGTGTCTGTGTCCATATGTCCGCGCATGTGTGTGCGTGTGTGTGTGTCCGTGCGTGTGTTCGTGCGTAGGTAAATCCGTGTGTTCGTGTCCGCGCGTGCGTGTGTGTTACTGTTAGCATCAACATGTTTGGCTTTTTATTCGATCAGAAGAAACGTCATTAGCTCAGACAATGAGAAATTTAATATTTTTATGCTAACCATGTTCACATAAATATACAAGTGAAGTAAAGCTTTATTGAGTCAATAAATGCATGGATTTATAATCGTATAGAAATAGTAATAGAATGTATGGGGATAGACTCCATGTACATCTACATTGCAGAACATAAAAACTAAAGGGGGGTTATTCAAGTTGTATATACAAGCAGCTAACAATATTAACGAAAGGTCTTTCATTACAAAATGATATAAAGACATATTCACATAATTAGTTTGAGATTTTCAAAAACCATGCAAGAGCCATAGACATCGAAGTTTTAGCCATTGAGAATTAAATGTGCTTAAAATTTTTAGGTAACTATGCAAAACATATGATGTAATGGCATTGTTTTTAAGCAGTCGTTTCACGCAAAGATTGATGGTAATAGTACATTGTACTTGTCACGAAAGAAGAATGTAATTTAAATTCAAACATATAATCATAACTACACATTTAAAATAAATACTAACCCTTCAAGGCTTGCATCAATACAAATAAATAACACAAATCAAATGATGGGTTCACGAGAGACAGAGGTTGGATAATGAGTTACGCTGGTTTCGAATGTTAAAAGCTACAGTGTGGACGGATCGCGAAACTAACGTTTGAAAATTTTACGTACTGCTACACAAAGACAGCAGGGATCACATGACGTCCTAATTGGTCACATACTGACACCGGCCTAACCAGTAGGGGTCGAATTTTTTTACAAATACTTTACAAACTATTGTGGGTTTTGAACCGGAGTTGATCATAAGATCAGCGCTCTACTACTTTCATCAGTCTACTACCCCCCCCCCCCAAAAAAAAAAAAATGAAATAAAAAGAAAAAAAAGGAAACCAAGCTGTCCAATGAAAAGTATTTCCATTCTTTTAGACCTGCTGGTGAGTTTATTGAGGTCCAACGTCAGCATTAATTGTAGACTATATTGTGAACAGATCACAAGACTAAACTTCTGACAGTTTTACGTGCTGTCGCGTCATTTTATTCCATTGATGCACGCTTAAAAATGGTGGGGGGGGGGGGGTGCGGCGAATTGACGCAAGTGGTAATCAACACGGTTGTCTTTTTGTTCAAAGGGGGGGGGGGGGGGTTTGACGCAAGTGGTAATCGACACGGTTGTCTTTTCGTTCACAAGAGACAGATACAAAAAGAAGGAGAGGTAGAGAAGGGGGGGGGGAGTGTTCCAACAGCAGCACTATGTAGGCTATATTGTAGACGGGCCCCTAGACGGACGTCTGACAATTTTACGTGCTGCCACACACGAGACAGGGCGGGGATACCATGACTCCAGTCTCAGCCGGTCAGACGTAGAGAGAGGCATAAGCAGAAAGAGACTGAGAAGGACATAAGACTAATGGATAAAGGGTTGCGTAGTTTTATTTACGATTTCATTTCACGGTTTCGTAAATAATTCAGGGTAAAAAGAAGAGAAGTCACAAGCTCTCAAATCATACACCCGAGTCGATAAAGATCAATACAATAACATCCTTTTAAGGTCATTAGTCCTTACTTTCCTACAAACCTGTGAATCTTTTTTTTTAAACTTTTACTTGCTCATCTATCGACTAGAGACCTCGACTCTGTACAGTTTTGTTCAGAATAGAAACAAAGATGAATAGAGAACGGTTATATCTTACTTTGTGTCTAGATAACATTAATTGTAGATGTCTAAACGGTTTCAACCATTGCAGAACCAAACTTGAAACATAAAGTACTATTATTTTCCAGCAAAACGACAATCCTGTAATTATGAATAAGCGTAACTTCAGATAACGTGCAAAAACAATCGAAATTGATCCATTTTGAACAGTTTTTTTTTTCTGCTCAGTACAACGAAAGCAATAAACTGAATAAAGATGCATTAAGGACCTTTTCATTTATCTTTAAAATGCCATCAACACGATTTCTCCCTAAAAGACTGCGAGGGAGACAAGACACTAATAATTATTCTAACAAGCGCATCTCTCTGATTTCACTGTTGTACTACGTGAGGTTGAGTGCAGTTAGTGAATTAGTTGGCATGCGGTTAAAAAAAAAATGCAGTACGGATACAACAGCGAAATGTGTAAAAGATGCGCGCATTTATATGCGATAAGTAATTATTTTCTTTTCAAACGGTCGGTATAATTGAATCATATAAATGAACAATAATGTTGCCAATTTAAAAGTCAAGCTTATAGGATGATGGCAAGTCCTCTCCAACTGCGCTTAATCAAAATGTTACAAGCAGCTAACAATATTAACGAAAGGTCTTTCATTACAAAATGATATAAAGACATATTCACATAATGAGTTTGAGATTTTCAAAAACCATGCAAGAGCCATAGACATCGAAATTTTAGCCATTGAGAATTAAATGTGCTTAAAATTTTTAGGTAACTATTCAAAATATAGGATGTAATGGCATTTTTTTAAAGCAGTCGTTTCACGCAAAGATTGATGGTAATAGTACATTGTACTAACTCTTTGTCACGAAAGAGGAATGTAATTTAAATTCAAACATATAATCATAACTACACATTGTAGATGTCTAAACGGTTTCAACCATGACAGAACCAAATTGACAAAAAAAGTACTAGTATTTTCCAGCAAAAAGACAATCCTGTAATTATTAATAAGCTTAACTTCAGATAATGTGAAAAAAATCGGAATTGATCCATTTTGAACAATTTTTTTCTCCTCAGTACAAAGAAAGCAACAAACTGGATAAAGATGCATTAAGGACCATTTTGTTTAGTTTTAAAATGCCATCAACACGATTTCTCCCTAAAAAACTGCGCGGGAGACAATGCGCTAATAATTATTTTAACATGCGCATCTGTCTGATTTCACTGTTGTACCACGTGAAGTTGAGTGCAGTTAGTGAAGTGAAGATTAGTGAAATAGTTGGCATGCGATTAAAAATAATAATAATAAATGAAGTACGGATACAACAGTGAAATGTGTAAAAGATGCGCGCATTTGTATGCGATAAGCAAATATTTTCTTTTCAAACGGTATTCATAATTGAATCATAAAAATGAACAATAATGTTGCCAATTTAAAAGTCAAGCTTCTAGGATGATGGCAAGTCCTCTCCAACGCAAAAGTTCAATATTAACTACACCTTTTTTTTTTTAGAGCAAACTGTAAAACTTAACGTTAACGCGCGTGTGTGTGTGTCCGTATCCGCGTGTGTGTGTTTGTGTGTGTGTGTGTGTGTGTGTGTGTGTGACCGCGCGTGTGTCCGTCTCCGCACGCGTGTGTCCGTGACCGTGATTTAGCGGAAAAGACAAATCTCCAATACATTGCAAATGCGTGAACAGAAATAGACACCATACAAGATTCAAAATGCTAGACAACATGAAACCAAAACATACCAATAAACCCTCCACACTCTTGGAGAAATTTCTATTTGATTAACCATAATCAGATTTGTATTGAGTCATATCCTGAAATACAACTGAAGCCATAGTGGGCAGATAAATGAAGTTTCGTGGCATCGATTCATCAAACAGAAATACGCACAAAATTATGTTTCTACTTCAATGTATAATTTTATAATGTTCACAAACACCAGTTCAACGATTCCATCCAATAATTCTATATAACTATACCACGTGGTAGCTTTATCATTTTATCACCTTTTGATTTCAAAAAAGCTTCTCGTGAGAACAGTATGCATCTCAAACGGTCTATACTCAGGCATTACGGATACATGTGTTAAGGTTGTCTCACAAAAATCAGAACTTAGCCCCAAACATCAAATCTAGTGACATCGTTTGGACTATTTTGAACTCATAGAACTCAGTATAAACTACTTTTTAACCCCAGAACCGCATTAACCCTTTCGAAGTTAAAATTGTGATGAAAAGATTAGAGAGGTGAACAGATATAATAATCTCGCAATGTCGGTTCAATGGCCAATCATACATCTTATCCTCATCCCGATCCAAATTAAAATGTCTTTAGAGAGACAGGGAATTAGTATGGGAGAGAGAGAGAGAGAGAGAGAGACAGAGACAGACAGACAGACAGACAGACAAACAGACAATGCAGACGATAATCTTTTTGTATTCGTTTCAACGTCATCAATACAACAGACTTGTATACGGACCCAAAACTAATGGCTGGAAAATGTACGACTGCTACGCAGACAGTGTGAGGATGCCATTATTTCTGTCTCAGCTTGTCACATTATAGTGACGCCGACTAAACCAATATGGGGACGAAATCGGGCAAATACATTTATGACCGAATTGGTTCAGAAATGGGAACCTTTTGTTAGGAATACCGTCGCCCTATCACAAAGGCCAGTTGTCCGACAGGGGGAATACGGCCAGATTTGATCTGACGAAGAAAGTTCACGATTAACCCTAATACCACCTAAAAGTCCAGTATTTTATTGACAATCTTTTTTATACATGGGGAAGGATCTTAATTTTAAGGTACACAAATATTCTAGGTCTGAGATATTTCGGAATCCTTTAGAGAAACATTGAGTGTCTTGTTAAACAAGTATGTACCCACTCACATAATTCATTCTCAAATAAGAAAATACGTGGATTCCTTCTGGATTCACTCTGAACTGTAAAGTGTCAACCAAGGTTTGGAACTGCAATGAAATGTCTTAGCTTTTACCACAACATCCAATTTTGATACAAGTATTTTTGCATTGTTATAACAAAACTTAATGTTTTCCATAAACTTACAGTTTTTACAGGCAGATATTCACAAGCCATATGGTGTAGCAGGCCTGAATATCTGAGGTCTCAAACTGAATTATGGCTGGCACAAGAATCACAAGAATTGTGTTGAAATATTGCGCCTCCGTCATGCATGGTAGAGTTGAGCCGTCTGGCAGTGTTAGACATAGTGTAGCTCCTGAATTTCAGTCTGCATCGTCACCCACTTAATGTACGGTACACAATGTTTGTTTCTGGCTGACTTGTCCACTGTGATTGTCTCATCCAAGCTGGAGGGCGTGTCCGTTCTGAAGGCTAGTCGGGGTGCAGAGCAAAGAAGTTGTCATGATCACTCTTTACCTGGGGAAATGTTTATGAAATATTTCATCGTTTTAGTATGAAACTTTACAGCACTGCTTTAAGGTTAGTTTTCTTTACCATTACACAATATGCTAGGGTCATAACTTAAGGGCGAGGCAGTAATTGCGATAATCATAGAAATTTGAAATCGAAACCACAGTGTTACATAGCATTTTTTATTTCATGGCTGCTTAAACGTTTTACATTTTACAACCGATATCTATATGTACTTTTAGTTATACTGATTTTAAACCTTGTGGTTTGCTAAGCAGCTACCTATTTTATTAGGTTTGCGAGATTCAATGGGAATAAAAAGAGGAAATCATTTGGAGGAGAGAGGAAAGAACGGACAGAGTGAAGAATAGAAAAAAGAGGATGACTCGAGATAAGTTGCTTGCTTAAAGTCCAACTGACCTAATCAGAAGGGGACAAAATCAGACATATATATTTTATCGATCGTGCGTTTGGAACCGAAGAACCTTTGATTGGAAGACAAACGCTGTATCCTTTGCGCCAGACAGCTTGGTCCCTCCACTTGTGCAGGTTATGACTAATAAATGGTGAAACAAGTGGGGCGCTAGTAGGATGCATGTCTCTGGTTACCAGGATGCTCAGTTCAGTTTTATCTGGTGTCATCAAAATCATAGAATCAAAAGCAAAGCAAACATTAAGCTACGAATGAGAATAGACAGGTGGAAAGTAGGGATGGGGATAGAGTAACTTTTGAGTTAGCTTCATACTATGATATCCTTTGTTGTTTTCTTTATAGTTCAATTTCATAATAAGCCAACTTCATTTATTTATACTATGACATTGTGAGGTACAATGACTTCGTGTGCTGTACTTTTTAGAGTTCTGGATAACTGGGCCAAATTGGTACTTTTGATAACCTTTCTCATCTTCACTTACTTTTTAAACTCAGTGGGCTGTAATATTTTAAAACAGACAATTATTTCACTCATCCGGCCTCGGCAGTAGGTACTCATTCCGCAAGCACTTGTTCCAGCCTCGGCAGTGGGTTGTCATTCCGGAAGCACTTGTTCCAGCCTCGGCAGTAGGTTGTCATTCCGCAAGCACTTGTTCCAGCCTCGGCAGTAGGTTGTCATTCCGCAAGCACTTGTTCCAGCCTCGGCAGTAGGTTGTCATTTGGGAAGCACTTGTTCCAGCCTCGGCAGTAGGTTGTCATTCCGCAAGCACTTGTTCCAGCCTCGGCAGTAGGTTGTCATTTGGGAAGCATTCGTTTCAGTTCCGCCTTTAGGTTGTACTTTGGGCATACGTTCCAGCACCAATGGCAGGTTTTACTATGCGCTGTCTGGTTCAAGTCTAGCCATGGAGAAAAGAGATAAGCATCACATCGATGTTTCATAGGAGAAAGTTATCGAAGTTAAACACTGACATGGGTTTTCCTTAAGTGAACATTTGATTAAAAATTTTATTTTAAATGTAAAATACAAATCGTGATACATATTACTTCGGTAAAAATCCAATATGGCACATATTCAAGAAACATTACCAAAAAGCTTTAACCCTGATTCTATTAACGCTAACAGTCAGACAATTCTTTTAAATGAAATTGCTTGTTAAAAAAAGTAAATACAATCATGATGTACAGCACTTTTTTACTTAGCTTTCTCGCCAGTGGGTTATCTGCTAAGCACTCGTTCCAGCCTCGGCAGTGGATTGTCCTTTAATAAGCACTCGTTCTAGTATTGGCAGTCGGCTATTTGGAAAGCACTTGTTCCAACATCGCCAATAGGTTGTCCTATAATAAGCACTCGTTCTAGTCTCGGCAGTAGGTAGTCATTTCGTAAGCACTCGTTCCAGCCTCTTCAGTAGGACAGTAAAAAATGCAGTTTTCCTGGTGTCTTAAAATCATAGAACCATAAGAAAAGCAAACATTTAGCTGGGAGTGAAAATTTAAAGGCGCTCAAGAGGTGAAAATATAGTAGCTTTGAGTTCGCTTCATACTTGATCGTTTTTTTATACCTTTAAGTAAAAATTAAACCAGATTTATCCCATTGGCTGCATGTGCTGTATTTATACTTCTTGTAACATTAAGCCAACTATATCATTTTGAAACAGACATATAATTCTTTCAATTACAGTGTGTTACTGAAACAGACAGATAATGCTTTCAATTAAAGTGTGTTTTTTGGAAAGCACTCGTTCCAGTATCGCCAATAGGCTGTCCTTTAATAAGTTATTGTTCTAGTCTCGGCAAAGGGTTGTCATTTTGTAAGCACTCGTCCCAGCCTCGTCAGTGGGTTGTCATTTGGTAAGCACTCATCCCAGTTATGCCAGTGGGTTGTCATATGGTAAGCACTTGTTTTAGTCTTGGCCAAGAGTTGTCATTTTGTAAGCACACGTTCCAGCCTCAACGGTAGGTTTTAGTATGCACTGTCTGGTTGAAGGCTTTCAATGGAGAAGAAAAGATAAGCAGTACATCAATTTTGTACAAAAGGCATAATTTATCTGGTGCCATAAACAATTGCAGAAAGAAAAGCAAACATTTAGCGTAAACTGAAAATGAAAGGCATTTAGGGGGTGAAAATATAGTTGCTTTGAGTTAGCTTCATACTAAAATATCCAGTGTGTTTTTTTTTTATACTTTAAGTAAAAAAAACCCAGCGTCATGCTTTTAATGCCTTAACATTGTGCTGTACAATGACTTCATTTTTTTTTTTTGGGGGGGGGGGGGGTTCTAGGAGTAGAACATCGGCTTCCGACGCAAAAGGTCCAAGTTCGAGGCCTGGCGATTGCACTCCCTAATGGTTGGGTCGGTGTCAGTATAATGTGACCGGCTGAGACAGGAGTCATGGCATCCCCGTCCTGTCTCGTTTGTGGCAGCAGATAAAAAATTGTCAGACGTTAGTCTTGGGGCCTGTCCATAATATAGCCTAAATAGTGCTGATGTTGGACGTTAAACCAACTCAACAATAACTTCATGGGGTGTATTTATACTTCTAGTGACATTACACGAACTATATACTTCTGATACTTTTTTGATGTCTCTTTATAATCCTAGTGGGCTGTAAAATTTTAAAACTTAGGATAATTCTCATGAATAGAAATGCTTGTTTTAAAAAGTTCAGTAAAGTTATAATATACAGCAATTTTTAGACTCAGATGTCTCAACAGTCGGTTATCTGATAAACACTCGTTCCAGCCCCGCAGTAGGACACATGTACACAATGCATAGTTTCTCTGGTATCATCACATAACTTAAAATCATTTAAAAAATTAGCTCAGACTGAAAAAGCCTGGTCATGGAGAAAAGAGAAGCATCAAATCAATGTTTCATAGGAGAAAGGTATGGAAGCTAAACACTGACATGGATTTTTTTTAAAAGTGAAAATTTGATTAATTTTATTCTAAATGTAAAATAAAAATCCTGATTATTACCTCTTTTAAAATCCAATATGGCCAACATATATTCAAGAAACATTACCAAAAAGATTTAACCGTGATTCTATTAACGTTAACAGTCAGACAATTCTTTCAAATGAAATTGCTTGTTTAAAAAAAAGTAAATACAATCATGATAAACAGCAATTTTTTACTTAGCTTTCTCGCCAGTAGGTTATCTGATAAGCACTCGTTCTAGTCTCGGCAGTGGGATGTCTTTAATAAACACTCGTTCTAGTCTCGGCAGTGGGTTGTCCTTTAATAAGCACTCGTTCTAGTCTCGGCAGTGGGTTGTCCTTTAATAAGCGCTCGTTCTAGTCTCGGCAGTGGGTTGTCCTTTAATAAGCACTCGTTCTAGTCTCGGCAGTGGGTTGTCCTTTAATAAGCGCTCGTTCTAGTCTCGGCAGTGGGTTGTCCTTTGACAAATACTCGCTCCAGACCAGTAGGACATGTACACAATGCATAGTTTCTCTGGTATCATTACAAATCTTAAAATCATTTTTTTATTTAGCTGAGACTGAAAATTTAAAGGCGGAGAGGGGGGTTTCGAATATAGCAACTATAAACCAGATTCATGTTTTAATATTGTGTACTGTACTGTACAATGACTTCATGTGCTGTATTTATACTTCTAGTAAACTTCATGCTTTGAAAACTCTTTCACAATGTTTGCTCAACATTTTATAATCCAAGTTTGCTGTACAATTTTAAAACAAAGATTATTCTTTAAAACTGAATTGCTTGCTCAAAAAGAAAATATACAGCAATCATGGGCTTAGCTGTCTCACCAATAGGGTTGTCATTTTTAAGCACGTGTTACAGCCTCACCAGTAGGGTTGAGATTTTGTTATCACTCGTTCAAGTTTCGCCATAGGTTGTCACTTAGGCACAGGTTTTAGCCTCGACGGTAGGTTTTAGTATTCACCGTCTGGGTTGAAGGCTGGTCATGGAGAAAAAGACAAGCATTACATCGATTTTTCATACGATTTTCTTGAAAGTGAACAGTTTTTTTAATGTAAAAAAGCCATAAAATACTGCGCTTTAAATTCAATATGGCAAACATGATTTGTTCAAATAAATTCACTAGAAAGCGGTCGTCGTGATTCTAATGGTGAACAGTTAGATACTGCCGACACTTGACAGTCGTAGAAATCTCAGCGCAAGCAACATCAAAATGTTTAGTATGCGTAGAACTAACGTGGCTTCAGATTTCACTTCGATGGGTGCATCCACAGGGATGTAACCACGCCAACATCTCTGCACTTTGAAAAACATTTTCACGAGCACTGATTATATATATATAATTTTACGAGACGAAAAATTACTATTATAATCACAAATCAGTTCAACGTTTCCTTCTAAAACAGCTTGCAATCATATCTGGAGATTTAAAAAAATCTACTTTCCTAATGTCTTACCTGAACCTATACGTCTCTGGGGTTGTTTAGAGAGATAAATTTGGGGACTTTGGTGAAACAAATGAGGCTCTGATTACCTGGAGGACCCATGTACACAATGCTTAGTTGCTCTGGTGTCACGAATTTTAGAATCTTAAGAAAAGTTAACATTTAGCTTAGAGAGAATTTAGAGGAGGGGTGGAGGTGGGAATATAGTAACTTTGAGTTAGATTTATACTGTGACCCTCTAAGCTGTTTTTCTTATACTTCAAGTAACGATAAGTAAGCTTTAACATATTTTTAGTTTTGTGAAAATGTGCTGTACAATGACTTCTTCCATTATTCTTTTTATACTTCTAGTCACATTGAGCCAACTTCATGCTTCATACATTTTTGCTGTACTATTTATAATACCAGTGGACTCTACAATTTAAAAACAGAAAGATAACGATTTAAAAAAATATTATAATATAGAGCAATCTACGATTTATCTGCCTCTAGTAAGTTATTTTACTCGTTCCAGCATCGCCAGTAGGTTGTCCTTTAACAAGCACTTGTTCCAGCCTCGTCAGTAGAACACATGTGCACAATTCATGGTTTCTCTGCTGAGACTAAGAATTAATCTAAAGGCGGGGGTGGAGGTATAGTTACTTTGAATTAGCTTTATACTACAATATCCTTTGTCGTGTTCTTGATACATTAAGTAACAATTTCAAATAGATATGCAATTTTTTACTTAACTGTTTTGCCAGTAGGTTGTTCTTTGGGAAGCGCTCGTTCCAGCCTCAACGGTAGGTTTTTGGTATGCACTGTCTGGTTGAAGGCTGGCCGTGTAGAAAAGACATGAGCATAACCTCAATATTTCATAGGAGAGAGTAACCGAAACGTAACACTATTGACCATTTCAGTAGCATTTTATTTTATATGTTAAACAGGAAAAATTATGCCGCTAAAATTCAATGAGGCAAACATATTTTTCAAAGAATTTACGTCAAAGCTTTCGCTATGGTTCAATTACACCGTGAAGAGTCAGCTACTGTTGAATTTGAAAGTCTTAGTGAAATTAGCACAATCAGCAAGGAAAGGTGTATTGTGAGAACAACTAAATGGGAATATATTTTATTTTGATGGATGCAATAACAGTAGGGGTGACAGGTCAACGATTCTGAAGCTTCAAATTAATCAAACAAACAATGAGACACGTGTCAATCATTTCGCATGATAAATAAAATACGTTTTTATGATGTAACATTGTCAAAGATCGTTCCCCAAAACATGGCTAAACGTCACTTCAAATCACCAGACATTTTTTTCATTAACGAGAAAAAAAAAATTCCGTTTCTTGGGAACAACCGTAAAATTGTTATTGCTGAGCATCAGCATAAAAGTCACTTGAAGGAAGTTCTACATCACTGCACCTGTGGAAACAAAAAAGAGACTTACTGCACGGTTTCACAAGCCATTTATTGGTCAAGGAATTGTACATTATGGAATCAATTAACCAATTTTTTATATACACATTGACTACATTAATTTTAAAGACATTCTAATTTTTAAATACTCTGAATTTAATCTGAAAACAAGCTTTGTCTCACTCTTCCCACCGTCAATATTCATTTGTATATTATGTCTCAGGGTTTTCAACATCCCGCGTTTATTGATATTCGTGTTTTTTTCTTTGGGTTCTCTGTCTTCCAAGATTATAAAACATGTATTAATTTTGTTATTTTGACTCCAGTGTTTCCAACCTTTCATGGTTGCCATTATTTGTAATTATTGAGCAGAGGTATCAACCTTCCAAGAATGTGTTTCTGACACCGAGCTTTCAACTCTTAAATCGCATCGTTTTCTTCATGACTTTCAACCTTCAATCAGTGTATTTTGGACACAATTTCCACACTTCCAACATTGATATACACAGTGTGTAAAACTGGGTTTGTAACCTTCTAAGATTAATACTATTTGTAACTAAAAAGGCTTAAAACCTTTGACATTTATAAATACGTGCATGTTTGTTTAAGAGTTGGCAACATTTCATGATTATTCATAGTTGTACTTTAGGTGCCACACGTTAGCTATTGAGTGAGGTCCAAGGAAAGTTTGCCGGCAAAAGAGGAAAAGGCAGACCTCCCACCACCTTGACAGCATTGAGAAGAGCAGTGGTCTAAGTTTACACAAAATAAGTCTGCGGAGTAGGGACAGAAACAAATGGCGTGCTGTTGTGATGTCTGCTGGAAATCCTACCGACGAACACGGCGACGGATACAACAACAACAAAAAATCTTAGAAGGCTAAATATCCCGTTTCAAAACTACAATATTCGTAATTTTGAAACGGGGTTTTTAACCTCTTAACATTTTTTAAGACTTTGCAAGATTAGGAACAAATCTTCAATCCGAGATTCAAACATTCCAAGACTATTATTATGTGCATTATTACACCGGGCTTTTAACGTTTTGTTTGTATACGGATTTTACCGTCCAACATTGTTTTTGAACCATTTTCAATTTTAAGTTTTTGGTGCAGGATTTTCAACCTTCCACGATTATGTTGGAGTAAGGTTTCCATATTCCAAGATTAATAAATTATTTGTAGTTTTTAAACTGTTTTCAACCCATGTTATTATTGTTTATATTTTGGACCCGAGATCTCAATCTCCCAAGGTTTATTTTGACTCAGGGTTTCCAACTTTTTAAGAAGATTAATATCTTTGAAATGTTGACTTTGTGTTTGTTATTTTCACCTCCCATTATTTGTATATCTGGCAAACGGTTTTTAACTTCAAAAATATTTTTTTCAGTTTTCCAAGATTGTACATTGGATTTTAAACCGTCAAAGCCATATGTATGGTCAGGTTTCTCAAACCTCTAAGACTGTTTTTTAAAAGGTTTTCGACCTTCAAAGACACTCACTACCTTGTGATGTCTTAACACAGTCAACGATGACACATTTAATTCACCGATTGGCAAAAGCACACAAGTTTTGTAATAAAGTGTTCCCTTAATAGAGGAAGAACGTGTACATCATTTTAAACTGTGCAGGTGTGGTGTTATAACAGTTAAACTTTGTTACAAACATCAGTATGCACTGGTGTATAACACCAGTCAGTATTATATCTAGTGATTTGGAAGTCAGGTGCAGATTCAGTGCCCTGACATCCTCCCCAAAATGAAAAACTCTTACACGGATGAACCACTCAACTTGGACATGTCAAAGCAATGGCACGGCCGTTTCCAGGCGAAACGTGAAAAGAGAAAAGGGCTGTAGATTGTTCCGTGCTGATATTAAAGAATGCAATAGAGTTCTTCAAATATGGCGCGTAATAAAGAGAGGGGTGAAAAATGTGAATGAAAGCAGAAAGCCTATGGGTTGGAAAACAAAATGGTAGATTGTGACGATAACGGTCAAACAAAAGCACCATGAACTTTGCTTTATCAAGAGTGGCTGAACTCAGTACCCCCATTGCAGATCTATTGGTAATTGTAATTTTGACACCAGGCTTCCAACAGCTGGAGATTATTCATAAATTTGTATGTTTTACTTTCAGTTTTTCCACCTTCAAAGATTGTATTTCTGGTACACATTTTTTAATACATTTTCGATTTTCCAATATTTTAAAACCGGCTTCTCAACTTTCCAAAACCTTTTTCACAGGGTTTTTTTTCAATCTTAAAACCAGGATTTAAACATTCCAAGACTGTTATGTGCATTTATTACAACAGCATTTTAAATTTTATTGTTTGTATTTCTGGCACACGGATTTTAACCGCCCAACATTATTTTTATACATTTTCAATTTTGTAAAAATTTGATGAAGGATTTTCAACCTTCCACGATTATTTTGGACTAGTTTCCACATTCCAAGATTAATATTATTTGTATGTGTAAACTGTTTTTAACCAAGTTTATTTTTATTTTTATTTTGCAGAAGTAAAACGCTTTCAAACCTGGATTTTCAGTTAAACCGTATGTAACTGTAAAGATTGTTATCGTTATATTCCAGGTGTCCCTATCCATGCTTAAGTTCGGCAATAGCAGCATCTTCCAATCCCTTCCCGGAAATGTTCCTTTGGGGTCTGGATGATTCTCCGTCTAGTTTCGGATCACGTGACCCTTCTAAGTTATCATGATGATCTTGATGATACGCTTCGACTGTGCCTCGCTAGGGCACTGAACCAAAAATCGCCATAACGGAGCTTTAATCTCTGGAAAAGAGAAGTAACTCTGACTGACAGGCCAACACAGTAATATGCGGCGCTGTCATTGCCACCTCTCCAGTCAAGTAAAAACTGACATAACGACCAGGGACTCGACTCCAAGCAGAAACAAATGGAGCAACTCAGGGAAGACAAGTGTAACCAAAAGTTCACTCAAAGTATAGGCAAATAAAGATAAATCGTCAATCTAGAAACAATTGATTTTGTTGCTTTGTTTTTAATGTCTGAACGTGTAACGGCAACAGAGAGACCTTTTGTTGGTTGGTGTGGTCATATCTTAACCACTAACGCCAACAAATAGATCCGTTTCTTTAACGACCAACGTCAACGCATAGACCATAAGTTGCTTGATCCATCTTAACCACCAACGTCAACTAAACGATTATTATTTTATTCCAACGAGATTTTAAGAAAATCGTTTGCCCGTTTGTCTATTGTCATAAACGTTTGGAATCTGATCTGTATATTTCCGGTTGATTTTAATAGTATATGCCTCCATCAAGTGAGAGATGTCAGGGCACTGAATCTGCACCTGACTTCCAAATCACTGGATATAATACTGGCTGTTATACACTAGTGCACACTGATGTTTGTAACAAAGTTTAACTGTTATAACACCACACCTGCACAGTTTAAAATGATGTACACGTTCTTCCTCTATTAAGGGAACACTTTATTACAAAACTTGTGTGCTTTTGCCAATCGGTGAATTAAATGTGTCATCGTTGACTGTGTTAAGACATCACAAGGTAGTGAGTGTCTTTGAAGGTCGAAAACCTTTTAAAAAACAGTCTTAGAGGTTTGAGAAACCTGACCATACATATGGCTTTGACGGTTTAAAATCCAATGTACAATCTTGGAAAACTGAAAAAATATTTTTGAAGTTAAAAACCGTTTGCCAGATATACAAATAATGGGAGGTGAAAATAACAAACACAAAGTCAACATTTCAAAGATATTAATCTTCTTAAAAAGTTGGAAACCCTGAGTCAAAATAAAACTTGGGAGATTGAGATCTCGGGTCCAAAATATAAACAATAATAACATAGGTTGAAAACAGTTTAAAAACTACAAATAATTTATTAATCTTGGAATATGGAAACCTTACTCCAACATAATCGTGGAAGGTTGAAAATCCTGCACCAAAAACTTAAAATTGAAAATGGTTCAAAAACAATGTTGGACGGTAAAATCCGTATACAAACAAAACGTTAAAAGCCCGGTGTAATAATGCACATAATAATAGTCTTGGAATGTTTGAATCTCGGATTGAAGATTTGTTCCTAATCTTGCAAAGTCTTAAAAAATGTTAAGAGGTTAAAAACCCCGTTTCAAAATTACGAATATTGTAGTTTTGAAACGGGATATTTAGCCTTCTAAGATTTTTTGTTGTTGTTGTATCCGTCGCCGTGTTCGTCGGTAGGATTTCCAGCAGACATCACAACAGCACGCCATTTGTTTCTGTCCCTACTCCGCAGACTTATTTTGTGTAAACTTTAGCATCAGCCGTATAGAGCCGCCACAGGCCACCGAGACGCTGACTCCCCACTTCAGACAGGCCACCGAGACGCTGACTCCCGATCGCAGATCCATAGCCAGCTATAGCCTCAATCGCTGCGCAAATCTGAGTGACAGTCACTTCAGCAGGCAAGTCAACCGCGAGAACAAAAACAGGTTCGACTCCTTTGTTTGCCATACCGAGCTGTGATTACGCTTTAAGAGTAGATATTTGTTGTGTAGCTTGTACTGCGAGCGAAATTCAACCAAAGTGTGTAGAAAACGTGAACGAAAGAATATGAAGAATAAGAGGAAAGAAGAAACGGTTCGAGAAGAAAAAGGAATGAAAGGTTAAACGTGCTGAGGTTAAAGAGAAAGAAGATAGAAAGAAGGTAGTTAAGCCTCAGGCACGGGATCGTGCAAGGGAAAGAAGATACAGACTTATAAAACCGTATAATAGAGTGGCAAAGACTAATGCAACCTATAGACTACAGTTATCAGTAAGGAAAAGAAAAGAAAAATATAAAAGAATAACCGATCAACAGATGAAAGAAACACCAAAACTTCGTGAATACTTGAATATGCCCAAAGGAAAGGATCAGGCTATTAAGGCTATTACAGCGACAAAATGGCTAAGCGAAACAATGCACTCACCCCTCTTGCATGTGTTAACCAGTAGTTTATAATAATAATCCAGAGAACAAAATGTAAATAACACTGCACACGCCGAGAATCAAATACAGATAATAAGAATCTTGAAAAAAAAAACCATGAAGATATCCCGAAGAAAAACCGATAAATATTGAGAAAAACACGTGATCAGCGAGCACAAAGAAAAAAGCGACCCGTTTCCGACGATGTCCAAACTCAAAGTCGAAAATGAAAGTTCTTTATTATCAGTATTTTTAATCACTACGATAATGATATTTATATATTAAATGTATGTTCATTGTCATTTCAAACCCTTTGTAAAGCGCACTGAGCCAGGCATTGTCTTGGGTGTTGCGCTAAATAAAAGCCATGTATTATTATTATTATTATTATTAGGATATGTTAGACCAGTCCTGGAATATGGTATCACTGCATTTGGTACAGCAGCCAGGAAAAACCTACAAAAAGTAATTACGGTTCAAAACCAAAATCTTAGAAAATCATCACTGGAGGTATGAAATCAACACCTATACATATTATGGAATGCCAAAGTCAAATGGAATCTTTACATGATAGAAGAGACAAGAAACTCTTAACCCAGAGGGCTAAATACAAAGCACAGCCAACTAACAAAATGCACAGCCGCATGAAGGATCCCAACAAAGGGAGACTTAAAAGAAGTAGCTTCTCCAGAGAACCCAAACTGATCGAACAAGGAAATCAAAGCATTCTAGGAATAAAGAACATTACACCTCTGGAAACACATGCCCCAACACCACCCTGGGAAGAGGAACCCATGATTATTATCCACAGGCACATAACAAACATCGAAAGCAAATCCAAGTGTTCAGACTTAGAACTGAAAGAACTAACATGCGCTTACCTCGACAAAAACTTTCCCGCAAAAGAATGGATAAGAGTATACACAGACGGGTCAGCTGAGGAAGCAGTTACAAATGGAGGTAGCGGGGTCTATATTGAAATGCCAAACCAGGAAACGATAGAAAGCTCCATCCCCACTGGTACCCACTGCTCCAACTATAAAGCAGAACTGGAAGCCATCAAAGAAGCTCTCACTATACTAGAGAGGATCACACCATCCATCCCAAAAGCTAGAGCAGTACTTCTCAGTGACTCAAGGTCAGTCTTGGAAAAATTGGAAGACTTAAAGGGGGAAGAAAGACAATATCTTGCTAAGTGTCTAGGAAATGTAGTAAGAAACACAGTCTCTGGTCTTGCAGTGGATCCCAGCCCACTGCAGGATAGAGGGAAATGAACGGGCTGACAGATTGGCAAAGGAAGGATCAGTACTGGAACAGATTGAAAGTGACCTCACATACAGAGAAGTAAAGTCCATAATCAAAGGCAGCCTAAACAAAAAGTGGAAAAAGAGTCACCCTGAATACAACAAGCAAGATGGGGTGTACTGCCTAAGCAGACGAGGCCAAACCACCATTTTTAGGTTCAGGACTGGACATAACCGACTAAAACACCACATCCACAAGATATTTAAAGTCGGCGAAACAGATCTCTGCTTGTGTGGACAGGCAGCAGAAACAGCCCAACATGTGCTACAGGATTGCAGGATATACAGCAATATTAGACAGTCCATCTGGAGGGAGAGAATAGACATGCACACGAAGCTATATGGGCCTCTTCCTGAGCCAGAGAAAACGGTAGCCTTCATTGCCCAGGCTGGGATCAGAGTTTGAAGAGAGTGTTGGAGAACGAGAAGAAGAAGAAGAAGAAGAAGAAGAAGAAGAAGAAGAAGAAGACAATGTCTGCCAAGAAAGTATACCAACAAATGTTTAAAAGATATGCTTTGATTGTATGAGTAACTCTTCAAGCGGTTGCGCATCCATTACTAGAAAGTTATGCAAGTCCCCAGATTCGCTAATAGGTAATTCGATTACAAGATCGGCATAGCCGTAGGTTTCGCGCTATTTAAAAAATGGTTTTCTCTTAACAAATTCTAAAAAAAAAAACTGGTCGACTTTTTCTAACGTGTCTGGGCCACTTTAGTCATCGGTTGAATAAGGCAATAGTTCCTAAAATTAATATCACATTAAGTTACCGAAATAAGCACACGTTTGCAACAAGAGTCAAAGTAAACTATATCATTCACCGAATTGGTAAAACTGGGTCAGTTTAGATTTGTGTTGGTTTAGGGCGACCACAGGGTGAAAGCCGAAAGCTGATGAGCGCCTATCAGTATAAGAATTACCCTATAAAAAATCAACTAGCCCCACAGAGTCACCGCTCCTTGTGAGCGCTGATAAGTTGGGTTCGGCAGCCTCGGCTTTATAAGAATGGAGAAACAATTCTTATCGACGCCGAAAATATGACAAGGGCTCACCGCAACCACCGTCATCGGATGTGTGACGTCACGGGCTGGACTAGGGCGATTTTTTAAATGGACATAGCGGAGCGTGGGCTTCACGTAGAACAAAACTGATTAGATTTTTGTAATCAGCGTCAAAAAATTAATGGGCCATCGCGGGCAGAATATGATTTTGAACTAAAGTTTAAAAAATAATGTCTTGTGGGCATTTAATTTTCAATGTGTTTAATTCTTTCTTGCTGCATGTATTAACTTGTACTGTACTTTCGCGTGGTTACCCAATCATTTTCCTTAGTCTTGTCTACAGGCTAGTGTAGATCCAGATGTCCAATTAATCTCGCAGATTTGTATTGGAGTTTCATACTGAACTAGTGCAGTCATTTTTTGTTTGGTTAGAAAACTTAGATCAAGATCTACTTAGTTATGTTTAAAAAAAAGGACATTGATACACTAATAGCCTCGGTGTTTCCAAGATTGTAAAAGAAATGTTATAGACAGTTGAGTTGAGTTGAGTTGGTTTAACGCCCAACATCAGCACTACATAGATTATATTGTGGATGGGTCGCAAGACTGACGTCTGACAATTTTATGCGCAGCCATGACTTGTCTACACACTAGGCCCACGCACCTGTGTAGTTAAAAAAATGTAAATTACAAAGATAGGCCTACGCTGATATTTACGGTTCGAGGTTTTATAATTTTTGTAAGATAATTGTCTTTGACTTTCGTTCGGAAGGTCCTCTCTTTGAGAACGTCAATATATTTTGCATTATTTTACCACTGGAATAATTGACACTTACTGTGAGAATTGTAACATCGTTCAAACAAATTAGATAATAGAACTAATTAAAAGATAGAGGCAATAGGGAGAGATTTCGGGCAAACGAGGGAGAGAGAGAAAGAGAGAAAGAGAGGGAGGGGGTGTAGAGAGACAGATAGAGACAGATAGACAGAGAGAGAGAGAGAGAGAGAGAGAGAGAGACAGAGAGAGAGAGACAGAGACAGTGAGAGAGGGAGAGAGAGAGAGAGAGAGAGAGAAAGAGAGAGAGAGAAGTCGCACAGAGACATAAAAAGATAAACATAGAGAAAAAGACAATTCTACATTGAGTCAAAAACATCAGGGCCAAAGAAAGAACGGTTGGCAGACAGATAGGGAAAAAGACAATATGAAAAAAACTGTTACTGTTCGTTACAACAGAGATATACTTGACTTTGAGAACCAAATCGACACAATGTTATCTTAAAGTAAAAAAAACAACCCCACAGCAACCAACCACATTTTGACCAAAGCAACAACATTAACAATAACAACACCACCGATATCACGGTTAACAATAACACCACCAGTATCACGGTTAACAATAACGCCAACAGTATCACGGTTAACAATAACAACAACAGTATCACGGTTAACAATAACAACAACAGTATCACGGTTAACAATAACAACAACAGTATCACGGTTAACAACAACAGTATCACGGTTAACAATAACAACAACAGTATCACGGTTAACAATAACAACAACAGTATCACGGTTAACAATAACAACAACAGTATCACGGTTAACAACAACAGTATCACGGTTAACAATAACAACAACAGTATCACGGTTAACAATAACAACAACAGTATCACGGACAGCAACAGCATGAAATCCGCATATACTTCAATTACTTCTCTCACTAAAATTGAATGAGTGGGGGTTTATTATTCTTCACAGAATCAACTGGTTGGAAAAGCGTCTTTATTATCCGTGCAAGTATAGTGTTACTGGTTGGAAAAGCGTCTTTATTATCCGTGCAAGTATAGTGTTACTGGTTGGAAAAGCGTCTTTATTATCCGTGCAAGTATAGTGTTACTGGTTGGAAAAGCGTCTTTATTATCCGTGCAAGTATAATGTTACTGGTTGGAATATACAAGTCCTATTTTGTCACTATACTTCCTGATTTATACTTCCTGATTTACAGAGAAACGACTTTCATAAAAAAAAAAGTTAAATCAAACCTCATATCTTAACATCTTTGGTTGACCAACCTAAACTGTTTTATTTTTCATCAGGGCCGCTGATCATATGGTTGAGTCACGGGTCCCTAAACTAATATCTGACAATCGAACGTGCTGCCCAACAGCGAGAAAGACGACCAGAAAGAGAGAAAGAGAGAGAGGTAGACAGAGAGAATGATAGAGAGACAGACTGACAGACATAGTCAGAAAGAGAGAGAAAGAAGAGAGAGAGACTGACACTGACCGAGAGACAGATAGAGAGACAGACAGGCAGACAGACAGTCAGAAAGAGAGAGAAAAGAAGAGAGAGGTAGACAGAGAGAATGACAGACAGACAGACAGACAGACAAACAGAAAGAGAGAGAAAAGAAGAGAGAGATAGACAAACAAGGAGAATGATAGAGAGACAGACAGACAGACAGACAGACAGACAGACAAACAGAAAGAGAGAGAAAAGAAGAGAGAGATAGACAAACAAGGAGAATGATAGACAGACAGACAGACAGACAGACAGAGAGAGAAAAGAAGAGAGGGACGCACAGCCAACTAACAAAATGCACAGCCGCATGAAGGATCCCAACAAAGGGAGACTTAAAAGAAGTAGCTTCTCCAGAGAATCCAAACTGATCGAACAAGAAAATCAAGCATTCTAGGAATAAAGAACATTACACCTCTGGAAACACATGCCCCAACACCACCCTGGGAAGAGGAACCCATGATTATTATCCACAGTCACATAACAAACATCGAAAGCAAATCCAAGTGTTCAGACTTAGAACTGAAAGAACTAACATGCGCTTACCTCGACAAAAACTTTCCCGCAAAAGAATGGATAAGAGTATACACAGACGGGTCAGCTGAGGAAGCAGTTACAAATGGAGGTAGTGGGATCTATATTGAAATGCCAAACCAGGAAACGATAGAAAGCTCCATCCCCACTGGTACCCACTGCTCCAACTATAAAGCAGAACTGGAAGCCATTAAAGAAGCTTTGACTATACTAGAGAGGATCACACCATCCATCCCAAAAGCTAGAGCAGTACTTCTCAATGACTCAAGGTCAGTCTTGGAAAAATTGGAAGACTTAAAGGGGGAAGAAAGACAATATCTTGCTAAGTGTCTAAGAAATGTAGTAAGAAACACAGTCTCTGGTCTTGCAGTGGATCCCAGCCCACTACAGGGAAATGAACGGGCTGACAGATTGGAAAAGGAAGGATCAGTACTGGAACAGATTGAAAGTGACCTCACATACAGAGAAGTAAAGTCCATAATCAAAACCAGCCTAAACAAAAAGTGGAAAAAGAGTCACACTGAATACAACAAGCAAGACGGGGTGTACTGCCTAAGCAGACGAGGCCAAACCATCATTTTAGGCTTAGGACTGGACATAACCGACTAAAACACCACATCCACAAGATATTTAAAGTCGGCGAAACAGATATCTGCAGCTTGTAAAAGTGTCAGATGTTATAATTGGTACTCATTCCTGATTTATTCTACTTGATTACGAAGAAGCGACTTTCATAAGAAAAAAAGTCCAACCAAACCTCATATGTTAACACCTTTGGTTGTCCAACCTAAACTGTTTTATTTTTCATCAGGGCCGC
>RQTK01000539.1:31035-36035 GCA_003991915.1 Elysia chlorotica
CTACATATCTCACAGAACTAGATCTAGTTTCGCAGGTTTTCTTCTACTTTCCTCTAAAGAGTATTTTTTTTCTTTTTCCTAGATCTAATCTAGATTTACATCTAGATAATTAGGTTTGAAAGTAGGGCTTATTTATTCCTCAACTATATCAGATAATGACTATTCCTAGTAGCTATATCAAGGGAACATGCTTTATCTATTTACTGTCATAAACTGATACCAGTGGTAGATTTCTCTTATCCTTTTTTTTTTGAACTAAATCAACTTCATGCTTGAGAAAATGAACGGACACGAAGCAGTATAAACAAAGCAGGCATCGCGGTTGTAAACCCGCTAAATATAGTCCACGGGAACACCGTGCTAAATTTAAAAAAAAAATGCGCTGATAGTGACGTCGCGTTTTCTCCCCCTACAGAAGTCTTTTAGAGATCAGAGGGATGCGTCCCGATGTCCAACATACCAGCAGTGGCGTGGCGCTTCATCGGCAGCAAGCTAGGCCTAGGTCAAGGTCACGGCAGTGGATCACAAATCTAGGCTGGATGTTCTAGATTCTAGTACAGAACGGCAGTGGATCACAAATCTAGGCTGGATGTTCTAGATTCTAGTACAGAACGGAACACGTGCAAGAGGGAAAGGGAGGAAGAGGTCGGGGTGTAACTTGTGATCAGAGAGCGATGACATTGACAAGGTTGACAACTGTGGTTGTCATTGTCTGTGTTAGAGCCTATCATTCAATAAACGCTAGCCTACACCACACATGTATGTAATTAAAACAGTAGAGGTAAGCCTACTTTCTGATTCAAGCGTTAATTTTCTAAATATATTTTTGTTAATAAAACTAAACGCAATCTTGGGAGGTATTGGCGCAGGGCGCAAGGGTGTTGCCGATTACGCCACGCCACTGATTGTTTCTAGGTTTGAATCTAAGATAGGTGGATATATAAATTAAACCTTAAAGTTCACTTGGTGATTTTTATAATCGACACAATGTTATCTTAAAGTAAAAAAAACAACCCCACAGCAACCAACCACATTTTGACCAAAGCAACAACATTAACAATAACAACAACAGCATCACGGTTAGCAATAACAACAACAATATCACTAAAACAACAGCATGAAATACGCATATACTTCAATACGTCTCTCACTAAAATTGAATGAGTGGGGGTTTATTTTTCTTCACAGAATCAACTGGTTGGAAAAGCGTCTTTATTATCCGTGCAAGTATAGTGTTACTGGTTGGAAAAGCGTCTTTATTATCCGTGCAAGTATTGTGTTACTGGTTGGAAAAGCGTCTTTATTATCCGTGCAAGTATAGTGTTACTGGTTGGAAAAGCGTCTTTATTATCCGTGCAAGTATAGTGTTACTGGTTGGAAAAGCGTCTTTATTATCCGTGCAAGTATAATGTTACTGGTTGGAAAAGCGTCTTTAATTTCCGTGCAAGTATAGTGTTAGTGGTTGGAAAAGCGTCTTTATTATCCGTGCAAGTAATGTGTTACTGGTTGGAAAAGCGTCTTTATTATCCGTGCAAGTAATGTGTTACTGGTTGGAAAAGCGTCTTTATTATCCGTGCAAGTAATGTGTTACTGGTTGGAAAAGCGTCTTTATTATCCGTGCAAGTAATGTGTTACTGGTTGGAAAAGCGTCTTTATTATCCGTGCAAGTAATGTGTTACTGGTTGGAAAAGCGTCTTTATTATCCGTGCAAGTAATGTGTTACTGGTTGGAAAAGCGTCTTTATTATCCGTGCAAGTAATGTGTTACTGGTTGGAAAAGCGTCTTTATTATCCGTGCAAGTAATGTGTTACTGGTTGGAAAAGCGTCTTTATTATCCGTGCAAGTAATGTGTTACTGGTTGGAAAAGCGTCTTTATTATCCGTGCAAGTAATGTGTTACTGGTTGGAAAAGCGTCTTTATTATCCGTGCAAGTAATGTGTTACTGGTTGGAAAAGCGTCTTTATTATCCGTGCAAGTATAGTGTTACTAGTTGGAAAAGCGTCTTTATTATCCGTGCAAGTATAGTGTTACTGGTTGGAAAAGCGTCTTTATTATCCGTGCAAGTATAATGTTACTGGTTGGAAAAGCGTCTTTATTATCCGTGCAAGTATAATGTTACTGGTTGGAAAAGCGTCTTTATTATCCGTGCAAGTATAATGTTACTGGTTGGAAAAGCGTCTTTATTATCCGTGCAAGTATAATGTTACTGGTTGGAAAAGCGTCTTTATTATCCGTGCAAGTATAATGTTACTGGTTGGAAAAGCGTCTTTATTATCCGTGCAAGTATAATGTTACTGGTTGGAAAAGCGTCTTTATTATCCGTGCAAGTATAATGTTACTGGTTGGAAAAGCGTCTTTATTATCCGTGCAAGTATAATGTTACTGGTTGGAAAAGCGTCTTTAATTTCCGTGCAAGTATAGTGTTAGTGGTTGGTTGTAAAAGCGTCTTTATTATCCGTGCAAGTATAGTGTTACTGGTTGGAAAAGCGTCTTTATTATCCGTGCAAGTATAATGTTACTAGTTGTAAAAGCGTCTTTATTATCCGTGCAAGTATAATGTTACTAGTTGTAAAAGCGTCTTTATTATCCGTGCAAGTATAATGTTACTAGTTGTAAAAGCGTCTTTATTATCCGTGCAAGTATAATGTTACTAGTTGTAAAAGCGTCTTTATTATCCGTGCAAGTATAATGTTACTAGTTGTAAAAGCGTCTTTATTATCCGTGCAAGTATAGTGTTACTGGTTGGAAAAGCGTCTTTATTATCCGTGCAAGTATAATGTTACTAGTTGTAAAAGCGTCTTTATTATCCGTGCAAGTATAATGTTACTAGTTGTAAAAGCGTCTTTATTATCCGTGCAAGTATAATGTTACTAGTTGTAAAAGCGTCTTTATTATCCGTGCAAGTATAATGTTACTAGTTGTAAAAGCGTCTTTATTATCCGTGCAAGTATAATGTTACTAGTTGTAAAAGCGTCTTTATTATCCGTGCAAGTATAGTGTTACTGGTTGGAAAAGCGTCTTTATTATCCGTGCAAGTATAATGTTACTAGTTGTAAAAGCGTCTTTATTATCCGTGCAAGTATAATGTTACTAGTTGTAAAAGCGTCTTTATTATCCGTGCAAGTATAATGTTACTAGTTGTAAAAGCGTCTTTATTATCCGTGCAAGTATAATGTTACTAGTTGTAAAAGCGTCTTTATTATCCGTGCAAGTATAATGTTACTAGTTGTAAAAGCGTCTTTATTATCCGTGCAAGTATAGTGTTACTGGTTGGAAAAGCGTCTTTATTATCCGTGCAAGTATAATGTTACTAGTTGTAAAAGCGTCTTTATTATCCGTGCAAGTATAATGTTACTAGTTGTAAAAGCGTCTTTATTATCCGTGCAAGTATAATGTTACTAGTTGTAAAAGCGTCTTTATTATCCGTGCAAGTATAATGTTACTAGTTGTAAAAGCGTCTTTATTATCCGTGCAAGTATAATGTTACTAGTTGTAAAAGCGTCTTTATTATCCGTGCAAGTATAGTGTTACTGGTTGGAAAAGCGTCTTTATTATCCGTGCAAGTATAATGTTACTAGTTGTAAAAGCGTCTTTATTATCCGTGCAAGTATAATGTTACTAGTTGTAAAAGCGTCTTTATTATCCGTGCAAGTATAATGTTACTAGTTGTAAAAGCGTCTTTATTATCCGTGCAAGTATAATGTTACTAGTTGTAAAAGCGTCTTTATTATCCGTGCAAGTATAATGTTACTAGTTGTAAAAGCGTCTTTATTATCCGTGCAAGTATAGTGTTACTGGTTGGAAAAGCGTCTTTATTATCCGTGCAAGTATAATGTTACTAGTTGTAAAAGCGTCTTTATTATCCGTGCAAGTATAATGTTACTAGTTGTAAAAGCGTCTTTATTATCCGTGCAAGTATAATGTTACTAGTTGTAAAAGCGTCTTTATTATCCGTGCAAGTATAATGTTACTAGTTGTAAAAGCGTCTTTATTATCCGTGCAAGTATAATGTTACTAGTTGTAAAAGCGTCTTTATTATCCGTGCAAGTATAGTGTTACTGGTTGGAAAAGCGTCTTTATTATCCGTGCAAGTATAATGTTACTAGTTGTAAAAGCGTCTTTATTATCCGTGCAAGTATAATGTTACTAGTTGTAAAAGCGTCTTTATTATCCGTGCAAGTATAATGTTACTAGTTGTAAAAGCGTCTTTATTATCCGTGCAAGTATAATGTTACTAGTTGTAAAAGCGTCTTTATTATCCGTGCAAGTATAATGTTACTAGTTGTAAAAGCGTCTTTATTATCCGTGCAAGTATAGTGTTACTGGTTGGAAAAGCGTCTTTATTATCCGTGCAAGTATAATGTTACTAGTTGTAAAAGCGTCTTTATTATCCGTGCAAGTATAATGTTACTAGTTGTAAAAGCGTCTTTATTATCCGTGCAAGTATAATGTTACTAGTTGTAAAAGCGTCTTTATTATCCGTGCAAGTATAATGTTACTAGTTGTAAAAGCGTCTTTATTATCCGTGCAAGTATAATGTTACTAGTTGTAAAAGCGTCTTTATTATCCGTGCAAGTATAGTGTTACTGGTTGGAAAAGCGTCTTTATTATCCGTGCAAGTATAATGTTACTAGTTGTAAAAGCGTCTTTATTATCCGTGCAAGTATAATGTTACTAGTTGTAAAAGCGTCTTTATTATCCGTGCAAGTATAATGTTACTAGTTGTAAAAGCGTCTTTATTATCCGTGCAAGTATAATGTTACTAGTTGTAAAAGCGTCTTTATTATCCGTGCAAGTATAATGTTACTAGTTGTAAAAGCGTCTTTATTATCCGTGCAAGTATAGTGTTACTGGTTGGAAAAGCGTCTTTATTATCCGTGCAAGTATAGTGTTACTGGTTGGAAAAGCGTCTTTATTATCCGTGCAGGTATAGTGTTACTGGTTGGAAAAGCGTCTTTATTATCCGTGCAGGTATAGTGTTACTGGTTGGAAAAGCGTCT
>RQTK01000539.1:40074-82905 GCA_003991915.1 Elysia chlorotica
GGGAGAGAAGAAGGGGAAGGGAGAGAGGGAGGGAGAGAGAGAGAGAGAGAGAGAGAGAGAGGCAGACAGAGAATGTGTGTGTGTGAAAAGAAAGCATTCAAAACGTTTTTGTCAGTTTTGTGCTAACAAAATTACTAATCACTTGGAATATTTTTTACTGACCAAAATATAACAAAAATGACTGGGTGGGTGGGGTTGGAACTATCAATCCAGAAGAATATTACTATAATACTAGTGGTTTTAGAATGAACTAATTAAGCAGAGATTAAAATAGTGGAACAAACATGATTGAAGATGTAGTATATGGGATAAAAAGATGTGGGAATGTAAAATAGCAGGCCTATTACAAAATTATTCAGAGGCTGGGAAAGAGCGACAAAGAGTAAAGACACAGACAATATAAATATTCAGGCATAGAGATTCTCACAAATCAAGTAGAACCAACTGAAAGTTTAGTTAGGTCTTTGTTAGTCAAGGCAGACAAAAAATAAATGTTGTATTGGAATTCCAGGGAATTTCTGTGCGCATGCCACATCTTTAGTCTCTCCCATCGTGTCATCCTCATTCACATGCAATGCGACTGTTTCGATCATTGGCTTGACTTAGAACCACTGTGGACATTTTTTCTATCAATGATTAAGACATTAAAACTGGTCTCTTTACGGAGTATCAATATGCATTGGTATGATACCTCTCCAAATAAAATTTTTCTTTAGGATTGAAAGGCTCATGTATAATTATATGTTTTTATATACCTACAGACTTTTACACAAGAAATTGTTGCGTTTTTTTGTGTAAAAGATGTTAAATTTTCCTGCAACAAAACTTGCCATTTGCCAAAAAATTGTGAAGAAAAGATGCAAGTTGCGATCGCAACATTCCGCTGATCCAGTTTATTTGTAGTTATTTCTACACAGGATATTTATCTTATGCTTATTTTTCTTTTATAAATATTGATAAAACAAAGTGAGGCTTGCAAAGGATCTTGCATCATGAAATATCAAATCTCTGTGATCTACAATGTAACCCGCTGAAGATACATCCTGTTGAGATATGGCTTTATAACTATTTGAGAGGCACCAAGTCCTAGTTCTATAGTTACTATAAAATTGGGATAATATAAACTTTTTGTCATTACCTGAGAGCCTTTAAGCTGATTTTATTGCATGCATATAAATTCTTGTCTTTATAATACATGTATACACTTTTAGCTTCATTGATATTAGCTCCAGTACATTGTCTGACTCCAATACGGTATGTAAGGTTTAATTTGAGAATGCTTCTAGTTCACCTTTCCGAATCTAATCGCTTGGATCACTTTTTTTTTTAAATCATGGTGAAGTTTTAAGTATATTTATATAGCTAAGTAGCAGTTACCATTTAACTTTAAAACATTCCTGCAAGAAACTCAAGCTGCAGCACCTCAAATTACCGGTATGTTACTTTACTCTCTCCACTTTCTAGTCTATAATTATCAATAAACTTAATCTTTTGACAAAGATTTTATCCAGTAGTTTGTTTAAACTATCTACTAGTAATTGTAGTTATTTCTTTGGTTAAAACTCCATTTTCATTTTATTTTTGAATTGGTCTATCTCATGTTTTTGGTAACATTGCACAATTGACGATTATGACTTTTAGGGATGAAAACCAAAAAAAACCCTGATTACTTCTTGAGGGTCGAAAGTGCTCAGATACACAGATTTTTTTAGGGATGACAAATAAAGTTAATTTTTTTAATGGTGCAGTACATGCAAAATGCTAGACAACTTTACTGGTAATTTTTTATATTAATCAACCTATTATAGAGATATTGGTATACGGGTAGAAAAAATAGTGCCTTTTCTTGACAGCATCAAATTATAAACACCGATAAAAATATGGGCTAAAAATGTTATTTCATTTTATTTTTGAATTGGTCTATCTCATGTTTTTGGTAACATTGCACAATTGACGATTATGACTTTTAGGGATGAAAACCAAAAAAAACCCTGATTACTTCTTGAGGGTCGAAAGTGCTCAGATACACAGATTTTTTTAGGGATGACAAATAAAGTTAATTTTTTTAATGGTGCAGTACATGCAAAATGCTAGACAACTTTACTGGTAATTTTTTATATTAATCAACCTATTATAGAGATATTGGTATACGGGTAGAAAAAATAGTGCCTTTTCTTGACAGCATCAAGTTATAAACACCGATAAAAATATGGGCTAAAAATGTTGTTTAAGTAGGACGTTTTCATTTTTCTAAAACTTTAAAACACAAAATAGAATGTGGGCCACTGATACTCCCCATAACCTCCCCTTGGGAGTTTATGCCACTATATTTTTCAAATAATGGATCATATTTGCCATACAAATTCACTTGTTACCGTAAAAAAGTGTCATTTAAAAGAGTTATGGCCCTTTGAAAAAATTGAGTTGAGTCCCCTTGTAAAAATGAGACAACATTTCTGTCAAAGGCTCTAGAGCCCTATATCTTTATTGAAATATATGCAAAGTGGGTATCGAATTGAAGGAAATTCAATATACTATCAAACTGTGGGCATTCGTTCTAAATTGGTTTGAATAATATAGATTCAGAAAGAGTTGAAACCATTTTTCAGCAATCTCATGAGGCGACATATAATGCACTGTTGGGATACTCGAGATGACTAAACATGGCCATAAAAAAAGCAGTTTCAGTGAAAAAAACAGCACTGAAAGCAACAATGGTCCAAGCCCTAACATTAGTAACAACAACCACTTTCACATTTCTATGTCAGAGCAAAAATTTAAAGTGCAGAAAACCCTCAAATCTCTTTGCACTTTTGAGATACCGGTATTGGAGACTTTCGTCATAGCCTTTAATTAACATTAAATGATAATAATTTTAACTCAATATAAGTAAAATCAGACTCAACCTTCACTTGTGGAAAAGATGGAGTAAGCAGATATAAGCAAAGGTTTTCAACACATAATGTTATTGCTTTGTTTATTAACTTGACAGCTTGCATTGCTCACCGCTTATTACACAACATCCTCATCATCAGTTGCAATATCCTCTTCGTCCTCTGAGGAGTCATCAAGGAAATCACTGTCAAAGCTTTCATCATCATATGTTTCTGTCATGCAGCTCATCTGGAATGAAGGCATCCTTAAACCACTGTACTTCAAGTTCATTTGCTGAGTTTCTCTGCCATCCATTATCTTTTGGTTTTGGAATGCTTGGATTCTGGAACACTGCATTCCTCTAAATTAGAGTTTGAAAGTTGGCTATTTATATGTGGAGTGACAACACTTGACTACAAGGAGGCATCTGACATAGATCAAGTCCACCATTGCATAAGATAGCACCTTTCTTTCCTTTGAAACGCTGACAAACTATGTCATGCCTGGCTTTGTCCACACTTGTGCATGAAGTTTTGCCATACAGTTTGCACACAAGACTCTAACTTGAGGCAATCATTTCTTGAAACAGTTGTTGATGTTCCAAATCTGGAGAATAGAATTCTCAAATCTTCATCCCTTTGAATAAGTTTTAGAGCCTTTAGCTTTCCTTGCCCAGAAAAGCAACTTGTTGTGTCACAGCCTGTGAATGCATGGCACCAATAAAGGCATAACACATCTGTTTAGACCAAGTCTTTGCTATCTGGGAGACATTGATTTGTCGCCTGTTGTTTCCACAGCCAGTATAAAAAATCAGGGTCTTTCCAATAGTATCAGAGAATGAATGAAGTAAATGTATACAGCCCATGCGATGAAAAGGAGAAAACAATTTTTTTTAAAAAATCTTTCGGATACAGTGCTTCAAGTCATAAGTCTACATACCACAGAGAATGTGATATGCCTTGGAGATTTCAATATGGTAATGAATAATTCTTTTGATATTGTATCCGGAAAACCCCATCCAGAGAAAACTGTAAGGAACTTTAATAACTCTATGTCTCATCTTAATGTGCACGATGTGTGGAGACTTAAGCATCCTAGTGAGAAAAACCACACTTGGCGGCGCTGCGCTCCTGCGGCAGCGAGACGGTTAGACTACATTTTTGTCGGAGACGGCCTTCTCCCGCTTGTTCACACAGTAAACATTGCATCGCTTGGTTTCACCGACCACAGAGCCGTGACGTGTACATTCATTTTTTCAACATTTAAACGAGGCCAGGCACGGTATAAAGTAAACTCATCATTGCTCACTGACAATGACTATCTCAAATTAATGAGCAACACTATAATTGAAAGTATAGAAAAAAACGAAGGTCTGGATCATCACCTGAGATGGGAAATGATTAAAGTAGATATAAAGGAAGTAAGTCAGCAGTATAGCAGACACAAACAATCAATCAAAAGAAAAGAATTAAATGACATGCTTTCAGAATTGAATAATCTCGAGGAGAAATACAACGTAAGTCCATCAAATATCGAGGTGGAAAAGAAACTCTAGTCAACAAAACGACAACTAGAAATATTTCAACTGTGTAAAGCGAAAGGGGCGCAGGTTAGATCAAGAATTAAATGGATAGAGGAAGGAGAAAGGAGCACTAAGTATTTTCTAGGATTAGAGAAAGTAAGGGCTAAAAATAATATGTTGCATATTATGGTCGATAATGAAGGCACTACGATTACTGATGAAACAAAAATACTTGTCAATATTATGGAATATTATAAAAACATATATACAGAGACAACTTCAAATGAGGAGACGTTGAGAAATTTCGATACTTTCTGCAAGAGCTTGAAAATTCCTCGTTTATCAGAAAATAGCAAACATGTGTGTGATGAAGACATAACAGAAACGGAAGTTTTAGAAGCCTTGAAAAAAATGAAAAACGGATCTTCTCCGGGACCGGACGGGATACCAACCGAATTTTATAAAACATTCTGGAAACAACTGAAAAAACCTCTCATGGATGCCTATAATTATAGTTATGAAGAATGCGCACTATCGCCGTCGCAGAGACAAAGCACTCTGACTTTAATTCACAAAGGCAAAGATCTGGATAGGGAAAATATTCGAAACTGGAGACCCATAGCATTAACAAATGCAGATTACAAGATATTAGCTAAACTTTTAGCTTTAAGGTTGCAGAAAGTAGCGGAGTCTGTAGTGAGTAATAATCAGTTTGGCTTCATGAAGGGACGTAACATATCGCATTTGTTAAGGACAGTAGATGACATATCTGAACATATTAGACAAACAAAGTCAGAAGGGATTATGCTGTGTATAGATTTTGAAAAGGCCTTTGACACAATATCCACATCCTTCATAATCAATGCATTTGAGAGAATGGGATTCGGCGGTTGTTTTATAAGATGGATTAATATTTTATTAACTGATAGAAAGTGCTGCGTTCAAAACGGGGGATACTATTCCGAAGATTTTATTATGACACGTGGAGTCAGACAGGGGTGCCCTATTTCACCATTGCTATTTACTATAGCCGCGGAATTTCTCTCCCTAAAAATCTTGCAAAATGATAAAATAAAAGGTATTAAGATACCGCCAACATACACTATAAAAATACTGCAATACGCGGATGACACAACTTTTTTCCTTAAAGATTTAGTTGACATAAAAGAAGTGCTGTCTCGGCTAAAAGAATTTTACAAAGTTTCGGGTCTTAAACTTAATAAAGAAAAGTCAATGTATATGCCACTTTCAGCGAACCATAATCTAGTGGAGGCCTTTAGAGGCATAAAGAAAACAAACAAATTGAAATTACTCGGCGTTTTCTTCAGCACGTCTCTAAGTGCTAAAGACATGACAGAAAATTGGGAAAAGAAAATAGAATCTTTGGAAAAATTGACTAACGACTGAGCAAGAGAAACCTATCGATAATGGGAAAAATCCATATAATTAAAGCTTATTCACATTATGCAAAGTATATCACTTCCCTCGCCCGCAATTAAAGAAATAAACAGGATTGTTTTCAAGTTTCTCTGGAAAAAAAGATACAATAACAAAAAAGCTTTTGAAAAGGTGAAGAGAAGCACGCTGTGCTCTCCCTACATCGATGGTGGACTAAAAATGTTAGACATCGAAAAAATGCAGCAGTCTTTTGTGCTTGATAATGTAAGGCGTCTGTTATCTGGAAAAATGGAAAGCTGGAAAGCTCTTCCCTTATATTTCCTTAACAAGGTAGGCGGCGTTGCTGCCTTCCTAAGTCCTATCACACCTACGGATTACAAAGGATACCATTTGATCAATAGCGAATACTGGAGAGAATCACTGAAGTTATGGCTTAAACATTTTCACAAAGATAATGCTGCTTACCCGGTTTATTATCAGCCTTTGTACAATAACTCCCGGATAAATTATAAAGGGGAGAGTCTTTTTCTAGAGGCATCTATTATTAAAGGGGTTATATATGTGTGAGCGGGTGACAGATTTGAAGAAATATTTTACTTGTTAAACTTGAAAATTCTTTTTTAATACCTCTGGTAGTGGTAATGGTATAGATTTATTGATTTTGATTGGTGGTTTGTAACCCTTGTGGGTCTTGATATTTTAGCGGTGTTTTAGCGGTGGCACTACACGTGTGTGAGTGTTGGTGTACACTTGCATATGTTTAATTATTACATGTGATCAGTTTTTGCTCTATCGCCATGTACATTGATTTTATTGGCTATTTGGTTCTCTGGTTCTCGGTGAGCTGTCAGTCAAGAGTCTGGTCGTTACGTAGGAAGATTAAACCTCTGCTCAGATTGAGTCTAAGGTCTGGGATCCTTAGACGCGTAGTTTGGCCACGCCTCTTTTAGTTTACATTGACAGGGTTTAGTTTGAGGCGGTGATCGGATTACGTTTTCTTTAATGTTTTTAGGAACAGGGAAATGGACTACTTTGATCGTGGTCATTTCCCTAGATTTAGGCCGTTTAATGTCGGTCGGTGCGGGTAGATTTCTTTCCCCTGGACGGTTGCATCTCCCGAGTGCTCTGTCCAGGTGGTCGACCCAGCCGCCGGTCACTCTGGTCGGTCCTGGGTTTCCAGACTCTTTCATTGACTTGGGGATTTCTCCGTTAGCCAGGGAACTCCTTTGTGCAGGGAACTTGCCGACTGGCTGTGGGCCTTATAAACCCATGATTTTGCTACCGAAGATTCATTGTTTTCTCCGTCCAGCGGAAGCCCTGCCTGTTTGTTCCACGGTTGTATCTGTTTTATTTTACTAGTACTTTCTTCAGTCTTACCCGTCACTGGGAACATTGTACGTTGTACCATTGGTTTATTATTTGCTTAGTGCTAACACTAACAGCAGGCTATGATGGGCTTAGATGATTTAGATGTCTTGACCAGCCTCAGTTCTAGTAGTACATGTAGTATACTGTTAGGCTTGGTTGCGGACTGGCTCTAGGAGTCAGTAGGCCATAGCCGTAACAGCATAGATTTGTGTAACAGTAACTGGTGGCCCTTGTGGGTTGAGAGTTATCCCCCCTGTATTGCTTACAATTACTGTACTGTACATGTATCTTGATTTTAATTTTCCTTCCTACGAGTACTTAACCTTTTGGGGTATTTTTTGTAGTTATTCTGGTTGTGTGACTGAGTGTGGGTTAAAGTTAAAGTCTTAAACTCCCTCACTTTAATTTGGTGCTTTTACCTAGCTTTGGCTAGATATTTTGTACTATGATGTATGAATCGCGCTATGCGCTGTGGGACTCACGCTGTAGACCTGAGTAGTTAGCGCCCCTGACCTGTTCACAGAGTGTCAGGCCTCGCATATTTGGATTATTTGCCCTTGTTTTGGGTAGATAATAGTGCCCTTGAGTTATCTGCCCTTAGTGTTGTTCATTGTACTCATAGATATAAATAACTTATAAGTTACAAGGTCTTTGATTGTACTAGATCCCAGAGTAGTCTACCCCTTTGGGCCAGGTCTGGTAGATCTAGGAGTCTAGTGATGTAAGACACCGCGAGTGGTGGACGCTTCATATCCTCCCTGTTAGGGACAAGCTCAGGGTTCGGATCAGTTTATCTCTTCGACTGCATATTAATTTGTAATCTAAATGTAATATCGACTTGTGTCACATTTATAACGTTTATTAACGAGCACGAACATCAATTAATAAAATGTAAATGATTGAACAAGTCAGTTGGTGGCTTGGATCAAGAAATCTATTTTGTTACAGTATAAATGAGGAAACAATTAATGGATGTGTAATACAATATAATGTCAATAATTATCTTCTTTTATAAATGACATAAATACACGACACAACTCAAACATACCTGGACTGATACCCAGACTTACAAACTGCTCCGCTACATACCGACGACACAGGGACAAGAGAGGACGACTACGTGAGTACTGCCGCTTTTATGGGCGAGTACAAGTTTACAACACAGACAGAGAACCAATCATAAATCACCGACAACAACGACGAACCAATTGAATGTTATGAGCAGAAAAATGCTGACGTGACATTTAAGCAAGGTAGTTATTCATGAATTAGTAAAATTAACACAGATTAGATTTAAGTCATAAAACATAACATAATACTTCCTAACACTACCCCCCACCTAAGTTAAAATTCCCAAGATAAATTTTAACGACACAATCAGTAGCATCAAATCAATAACAACAGTTAATCAATAAAGACTTCTGTGTTGGCCCTCAGCTTGGACATCAACAAGCAATATCAAATATCAGGCACCAGCATAAGCTTAGTTGAAGCACATCTTAACAGAATCATATCAATCCTCCAGAGTTTTCTGTGAAACTTAGAGAAAAAGAAATGTATTAAAACTCAAAAATATTTATCAACAGTTAATTCATCTTAATCAAGGTTATGTCCAAATTTTCATAGACTCAGGTACATATATGTAATAATAATATAATAATGTGCAATGTGGCAATGACCAAATATCAATATCGATTCCACAACAAAATCATTAGATAACAAACCAACAACAACACGTCATGTTTTGTCTTTAGTCATAAGTCATATACTTTGTAAATTTGGTCACATGAAATTTAATATACTTGCGTCATATGTGCTTGAACACAACTTTCATAATGTAATTTCCTTTAAGACTGAGCACCATTTTACTCGCTGAGTCGGGCAATAAAACTAGAACCTTATCATTCAGTTCAAATGTCTTAAGTTTCGATCGATTGTCCAGCCTTTTCTTACTATCTCCTACTACCTCTTGCAAACTTTGCTGTGCTATCTGGCAAGAATCTTTGATAACCTTGTGTAACTCATCAACAAATTGATACGACAACGACATCTCTCCCATATATTGTTTTTGTACCAACGTATCCCTAAGCATTGCCATGGGCCCTCTTGGTGCACGGCCAAATAATAAAAAGAATGGAGAAAACCCTAATGAGGAGTGAGGTTGTTGCCTATACGCGAACAATGCAGAAGATATGTATTTATCCCATTCATTTGGCGAGTGAGCAGATAATTTCTTCAGCATAGATTTTAATGTAGAGTGAAATCGCTCGACAACACCATTTGTTTGAGGATGAAAGGGACTGGAAAAAATATGCTTAATTCCTGTGAGTTTATTGAACTCTCGCAGTAAGTCCGATCGAAATTGCGGCCCTCTATCCGACTGGATTTCTAATGGGAATCCAAGTCTAGTGAATATAGAAAAGAGAACTTCTGCTACTCGTTCGGCTGTAATGGACTTTAAAGGAACTGCTTCAGCCCAACGTGTCGCCATATCCACCATGGTAAATATGTATTATGTTTTTATCATAGGTACAGGGGAGCGGCCCAACTAGATCAATCACTACCCGCTGAAACGGTTCACTGATCGGAGGCATAGATTGTAATGGCGCAGGGCGGTCTCTCCCAACAGGGGCTTTGACCTGACATATATGGCATGATTTTACATAGTCCCTACAATCTTTTGTAATACCAGGCCAGCTAAATTGACTTTGTATATTGGCTAAAGTTTTCCTGTAACCTGCATGGCCAGATAAGGGGTGATCGTGAGCAAGAGATAACACCTCAGTTCGAAAAGGTTTAGGGACAACCAAAGTTACATTACTCGACGACTGGGACTCGAACGAACGATGTAGGATTCCATCTATCATTATCATCGAAACTCCCTTAATTGGCATATTACCAACCGTTGATAACCAAGATTTTAGAGTTATATCTTTGGTTTGCTCTTGGATTATATTTCTAGACAGCAAATCCGACTTTAATATTGAATCTGACTCATTTGTGATATTATCCACCTTTTCATCTTTTGATTGTGCTCTAGTTACAGCTGGGCAAGCTGTCACATCGTTAGGGTTCGTATTGTGTAGGCCCTTAATTTTTCCAAGTATTACATCTGCAACAGGATTAGGCAAAACACATGCTTCTACCTTTCCAACAAAGAAAGGAGAATTAATATCTATAATAGCAGTCGGTACTTTCTCTAACCCGCCTAAAAATGTGCGGACATTTACAAAATGTCCGGTTAGACTGTCCGGAGAAACAAAAGATTCCTTAACACCAACTGTATCACAACCTGAATCAAGTAAGAGTTTACATGGTTTCCCGTTGACAACTGCCTCATGAAACATCAAATGGCCATTTCTGTTATAATCTTGGACCGCAGTGCAAGAATGCGATGTTTTGCTATGACACAAATTAACCGATGCTACATTAGCTGTGTGGTGTTTGCCCGTTCTAGTGTATTTATCATCTCGTAAATGTGGACATTTATTTTTGAAATGGCCACTCTCACCACACACAAAACATCTAATAGAAGCCTCTGTATTTGCTTTGGTCGAACGACCATCTCTAGCAACATGACCCCTTTTTCCACAATTAAAGCAAGTTAAAGGATTAGAATGGGAAAAGTTGGAAGTAGAAAGATTTCCAGAATAACCTCGTTTATCTCTAGGAAACGAAGAAGAGCGGGACAACGAGCGAGCTCTATAATCAGCCCGTCTATCTCTAAACTGAGATCTACCACGAAAACGAGTTTCGGTAGTTGAAGCAGAAAAAGCAACACAATTTACACTAGCCTTGCCGATAGGTTGATCAGGCCTAGAGGCACAATAGGCTTTTGCAGCACTCTTGAGCTCATCTTCATTTGAAGGTGCTCTATCTTTAATAAAGGTTACAAAATTGGTGTCGCATGCTTGATAAACTTGCTCTTTAAGAAATAAAAAGCATAACGATTTAAAGTCAGATACATTTGACAACTCAAGCCAGCGATTATAATAACGAGAAATACGATTAAAAAAAATGTCGAAATTCTCATTTTCCAAAGGCTTGGCTGTCATAAACTTAGTCTTAAAACTGTTAAGACTACAGTTAAAACGTACGAGTAGGGCGTCTTTGACGATGTTATAACTTTTAGCATCATCAGGTGCTAAAGATAAAAGAACGCTGAGTGCGTCACCACTCAATAGATTTAAGAGAATAGAAGGCCATTGGTCTCTATCAATACCCGAACAAGAGCACTGTCGCTCAAACCTTTCAAGATACAAATCAAGATCATCACGATCAGAATTAAACATCGGGATTTTAATACCGGTATTGCTAAAACCAAAAGTTGTATTCTTCTTCACATCCTTATTATTTTCCACCTCCAACCTCTTCATCTCAAGTTCATATTCGAACTTCTTCAACTCCCTCTGAGATGCTCTCTCATTTCTTTCAGACTCTCTGCGCTCCTTTTCCAATTCCAATTGCATTTGTCTCTCCTTATCTTTCTCCAACATTTCTCTCTCCTTATTTTTCTCCAACATTTCTCTCTCCTTATTTTTCATTTCTCTCTCCTTATCTTTCTCCAACATTTCTCTCTCCTTATCTTTCTCCAACATTTCTCTCTCCTTCTCTACTTCATTCTGAACCCAATTAACAATATCCGGTTCCGGGATCCTTAATTTTCCCGCAAGGGACATATATTTTTCAAAAAGATCCATGACTTAAGTAATTGATAATGACAATAAATATATTTTGTACTTTTGAATAACAAGTACAATAAAATGTAAAAGGCAAATCAAGAATATGTGACACGAGAAATAATTACAATCGTCAAGCCAATACTCCGCTCAACTTTTTATAACACACATAAAAACCAAATGCTTTATTTCTTTGAGTTGAGACTTATACTCAAAACATATCTGCTGTAGTTATGCTGAGGCTTTTACTCAGTCATACTACACACTACTGTGTAATCTTAAGAACACACTCCTTTATAAGAGGCTTTAACTCTTTAAACGCATAGCCAGGTTTGAGACTGGTCGCAGATAATATAATTCTTTAAACGTATAGCCAGGTTTGAGACTGGTCGCAAATAATACAAAATAAGTCTTGTACTTATTTATATTCATACAAAAATTTACTGAGGTTTTTGACTCAGTTCACCGTGACAACTCTAGTCACTACACACCTTGTCAAAGTCAAGTCAACTTGAGAAAATAACACAAAACGAACTCACTGTGTATAATAAAAACACACAATATACCAACTCCGCGACAAAATCATTGCCACAAGCAACTTAGCTTAAAATATTAAATCATTCTAAGCATATATTCAAAATTTAATACAAAGATTTAATGAGAATAATAAACATAGACTATAAGGACAACGAAAACACTCGATCCAAACTTTTTTTTATTAACAAATGACGATATACAATGACAATACAAAAACGAATAGTAATTTAATTTATTTTTAAACCTAAGACAAATTTATACGGTTATACTTAAATAAGTAAAACGGTTTCCTATTTATCTCACCATTTAAAAAAAAATGGACAGAAACATGGTTACCATACCATAAAACGTTTTACTTAAATTATTGTATATGAACCGCTAGCTAAAACCAAAAATGAAAGAAAGAAATTGAAAGAAAGAGAAAAGAAAAGCAAATACGAAACCAGTCAGTTATACAATCTTACATGCAGGAGGAGAAAAATAAATATCGAAAACTATTAATCACGGATGACATTCACATTTACAATGAGTAAAAAGGTTCCCAAATTTACACACCAATTTTAAAAATTGGATAGGAACACTCTTCTCCGAGCAGCAGTTCACTCAATAAAAAATGTGGATGAGCAAGCTAAAAAGCCAGTCACGCACTGTCATACTAAACAAATACAGTACTCACAAAACGAACATTAAAAATAACACAGAAAATTTTAAAACAATATTGGTCCACAACCGAAACTTAAAGTCACTTACTTTATATCCATTAAAATGTGTATAAAGTGCATACCACCGGTGTGTAAACTTTCCTTAACTTCTCGTGCTCACTCAGTCACTGTGTCCATAATTAATTCAGTCTCAAACAAGAGGATGTCCATGAATAATATGAAAAACAAATAGAAGTACAATTAAACAATGGTGAAGAAGAAAAAAAAATATGCAATTATTATCAACTAACTATGCTTTATTTAAAATTTTTTTTTTTTTTTAGGTGTCCCCTCCAAATGTTAGGGACAAGCTCAGGGTTCGAATCAGTTTATCTCTTCGACTGCATATTAATTTGTAATCTAAATGTAATATCGACTTGTGTCACATTTATAACGTTTATTAACGAGTACGAACATCAATTAATAAAATGTAAATGATTGAACAAGTCAGTTGGTGGCTTGGATCAAGAAATCTATTTTGTTACAGTATAAATGAGGAAACAATTAATGGATGTGTAATACAATATAATGTCAATAATTCTAACAATTATATATATTTATTTTGACTGCATCTTTTATTAAATGACATAAATACACGACACAACTCAAACATACCTGGACTGATACCCAGACTTACAAACTGCTCCGCTACATACCGACGACACAGGGACAAGAGAGGACGACTACGTGAGTACTGCCGCTTTTATGGGCGAGTACATGTTTACAACACAGACAGAGAACCAATCATAAATCACCGACAACAACGACGAACCAATTGAATGTTATGAGCAGAAAAATGCTGACGTGACATTTAAGCAAGGTAGTTATTCATGAATTAGTAAAATTAACACAGATTAGATTTAAGTCATAAAACATAACATAATACTTCCTAACACTCCCCACTTCCCTGGTTGGTTTCACTAAAGTGTATTTTAGTAGAATGTACTAGAACAGCATGTACTAGGTGTCCTTGGGTCGTTGATGGACATTTGATTATGATTTGGTATCCTCTGTACTAAGTGTACTAAGAGTATTTTAGTTTGTTATTTAACGTAGAGGATACCTGACATTCTTAATTCATAATTAAGATTTTATGTTTTATCCTTTTCATTATTATGAGTACTGTTAGGCTAAGTGTTACTCTCAGTGATTCAATATCGCTTAAGTAATTGCATTTGATATTTTATATGTCAGTTGTGTTACAAATATTATACAATGCACTTGATCATTGTCTTGGGTCAGGCACGTTTGGCGTGCACGGTATAAGTTATGTAAGCTTGGTGAGGCCAGTTAATGACACCCCCCCCCCTCTCCTGACCAGCGGTCAGCTGTCAGAGCTGTGGGCGGGCCATCCAGTAGGGACGCCACCTAACCTGGATAGGTTGGACCAATGACTGCGCTCGCTTCAATCATATGGGCAGCGCGCGTCAGCCGTCTTAGTGATGCTAAAGTATGGGAGCTACGTGACATTACATCACTGCTCTAGCATAGTCTACAGGTCCTGGTAGACCAGTGACCTAGATTCGAACGCTATTCATAGATTCCTAGTATTGCTAATCTAGTACAGTAGTGGTAGTGATAAACCAATGCTGTTGTAACTTGTAGCTGTCTACCACTGCTTACGTATTATTTGTTGGGTGTCTATCTTTGGCTCACCTTGACTTTAATACTTAGTTGTATTCACTATTGACTTAATGGTTGATGTAATACATGTATGTTGTTGACTGACACTTTTTTTATACGATCTTATATTCAGGCAGGTTTTATGTACCTCCTGGTTGGGTTTAAAGTGCTATTTTAGTTTAAGTTGATTCTAGTGGTACTGTAGTTTGGATTTTAGTTTGCGTTTAAGTTTTAGTCGTAGTTGGGTTTAGTTTAAGTTGTGTTCTAGTTGTACTGTAGTTTTAAGTCTAGTTTAAGTGCAATTCTAGTTTTTAGTAAAGTTCTGGTTCTGATTCCAAGTTTAAGTCTACTGCTTAAGTTTGACTTTGGACGAAAGCCATTTGATTCTATATTTAGTTCTGTGTGAACGCTACTGGTTAGATATCTAGTTCTGTGTGAACGCTATTGGTTAGATATCTAGTTCTGTGTGAACGCTATTGGTTAGATATCTAGTTCTGTGTGAACGCTATTGGTTAGATTATAGATATATCTAGTTCTGTGTGAACGCTACTGGTTAGATATCTAGTTCTGTGTGAACGCTATTGGTTAGATATCTAGTTCTGTGTGAACGCTATTGGTTAGATATCTAGTTCTGTGTGAACGCTATAAGCGGCTATTGGTTAGATATCTAGTTCTGTGTGGACGCTGTAGGCTTATAGTGGTTTTGGCTTAAAAAGTTCGATTGCGATTGTACTAGTTTAACGCTTTGTGCGAATATTGTCTATGGTTGCTATTACTTAGTTAGTTGAGTTTTGTAACTTCGTGAGTGAACCACCAATTTGAGTGTGACCCTGTTTGAGTCTCTATCGTATTTAATCTATAGTAGCCTTTGTGGCATTCAATTATTTGTTAGATAACTTTTAATAAACAACTCCGTGGTCTTGTGCCACATTCCATTCTTCTCAACCTTATCTGTGTGCTTTACTTGTTTTTTATTGAGTTACGTAAGTTTGTCTTGTTTCTAGTTTTTATTAAAAACTAATGATCACAGCATAGCATATTGTTATTGTTTTACAAAAAACAACCCATAAGGTCCACACGGTCACATAATGTAAAAGATGTATGGACGGAATTTAACATCATCTCATTCGAAGAGTTTATTAATCGATATGAAAATCACTCAAGAGCACTTTTAGATTATAATGCTATTTCCAACGCATTAAAAAATAATAATACCGAAATAGCGTTCATTCGTGACGCACCGTTTGATTTTACACCTACATTTTTGCAGGAGAATATGGCTAAACTTAACAGAAAACGAATTTATGAAATGATACAGACAGTTGAAGAGCCTTTTATTAACAATATGTGGTAAAAAAAAGTATGGGGTTAGTTTAAAGGAGGGATACTGGAGTATAGCAACAGAATGCACTACAGAGACTCGACTGCGAGTCACCCAATGGAAGATCCTTCATAACATCTGGCCAACCAGTATATTGTTAAAAAGAATGGGTGTCAGGGAATCAGAAAATTGCCCTTGGTGTGGAAATAAAGACTATATGGAACACTTCTTTTATTCATGTGCAGAAGTGAGGACGCTATGGAATTACATAGAATCTAAGATACAAGTCTATCTTGGAACCCAGGTGCAATTGGCTGAAAAACCAATTATTCTGGGGATTATAAATAAAGACGGGACGAGTAATAAGAAAATAAAACAAATTAATCATGCAATTCTTATAGGAAAACTTACCATATCTAAATATAAATAATGAGAAGCTAAATTAAGAAAATTTACATTCAATCAAGAAGCCGCCCACAGAAAATTATGGCCTTAAAGTTATAATTGAAAAAATTTTAAAAAGCAGAAAAACAAACACACACACACGACGAAACAGCGTGTTTTGTTGTTTTGTGTGTTTGTTGTTTGTTGTTTGTTTGCTTTTGTTGTTTTTGTTTTTGTTTATTTTGTTGTTTTCTCGCCTAGACAAATAGAAAACTCTCCTGGGATAGCAATTTTATTAATGAACAAAGAAAAAAAAATTAAAAAAAAAAAGAAATTAAAAATTAAAAATGGCAATGACGAGAGCAAACAAAAACAGGAAAAGGTTGCAAAGGCCGAATAAAACTTAAAGCCACTAATAAAAGTAAGTTTATCAATCTTTTCAAGTTCTCACTTTTATATATACACCTTCGATTCATCTTAAGCGGCTCTGCTTGTTTAAATCGGTAAGACATTACACTGCTAAGTATAACAATGCTTATCCACTTACATGATCTCCCTGAATTATTCCTTTTTTGTTCCACGTAATAGTAAATTAAGAAAGAGTGAGAAAAGAGAGGGATGAGCTTAGGATGCTGGTTTAATTATTGACCAAACTGACTCTATAAATAATGTGTAAGAAAATTCGACCTATATCCAGGTTCAAAAGAACACTGATAAAAGAGAAATCATCCGGACAGCAACCCTTATAGATATATCCTTTTCTCTTTATTTATTTTTAAATCTGAAGCTATGTTACACAATTACCTCTAGTGTAAATACCATATCCTCGGGAGCATTGATAGCTATCTTTATATGAAATGAAAGAATGCATGAAGAAACATATTAACATTACAACATGGCCTTTAGTTGCAAAACACCTGAACAAAACTCTGAGCCACAAAAAAAAAGAAGAAATTAAAAAAAAAAAAAGAACTTTCATTTTATATATAAATATCATTATCGTAGTGATTAAAAATACAGATAATAAAGAACTTTCATTTTATATATAAATATCATTATCGTAGTGATTAAAATTACAGATAATAAAGATCATCATTAAAAATAAAGAACAATAATTAAGTCTTAGCAACTATTTCTTTAAAATTACAGAGAGTAAAATTACAATAACAATACACAAAATAAAAAATATCAAAGTGTATACACAAATTAGAGCCTGAGACATAATCATTTTAGATATAAGAGCCAAATGATACCTTAAATGGAAATTATGCATTAAAAAGATGTGTTTTTAGTTGCTTTTTAAATGTGTCAATGGATCCCGCCTCACGCAATCCTTGTGGTAAAGCATTCCACACTCTTGGGGCACAGTATCCGAATGATTTTTCGCCCACTGTCTTGAGGCGCATTCTTGGTACGACAAGAGCAGTGGGGTCAGTTGCTGATCTTAACTGTCTTTTTGGAATATAAGCGTTTACTAAGTTTTGGAGGTATTGTGGGGCGGTTCCATGGACACACTTATAGTTATAGCATATTGTGGCTGCTTTATATTGCAATCTCCTCTCAACTGGAAGCCAATGCAAAGATCTCAAAAGAGGCGATGCGTGATCGCGTTTTCTTTTCTTAAGATTATAAGAATCAAACGAGCAGCATTATTCTGAAGTTTCCGCAGTTTCTGTTTGTTCTCTGCCGAAGTTCCAATTAAGAGGGAATTGCAATAATCAAGCTTTGACAGAACTAAGCTAACGACAAGACGCGACGTTGTATTTGCATCAATAAGATGACGAATGTTCGAAATGTTTTTCAATTCCATATACAATAGTTCGAATAACATTGTTCACTTGGTTATTCATTGTAAAACATTTGTCTAAATAGACTCCTAAATCTTTAACTTTTTCTGAAAAGGGTATAGAAACATTTCCCACATGCATCTCTTTTTCATGAATCTTATTTAATGACCCCATCCCTCCCAAAAGTATGGCTTCTGTTTTATCGTTATTGAGGAAAAGTCTATTTTTATCCATCCAGATTTTTATCTTTGAAATACAATTTGTCATGGTTAAAATAGAATCATTTATTTTTATGCCTCGTCAATATAGTAAAGCTGGCTGTCATCTGCATAAAAATGGTAATTGACACCACACTGGCTGATGACATTTGACAATGGTTTCATATATAATGTAAATAAAATAGGACCTAGCACAGAACCCTGAGGCACACCATACTTTAAGTTATAACATTCTGATCTGGCACCATTTACCACAACATACTGCTTGCGGTTTTGCAAATAAGATTCAAACCAAAGTAGTGCATTATTTCTAATACCAAACGTTTTTCCAATCTTTTTAAACGTATTTGATGATCAATGACAATAGTGTCAAATGCAGATGATAAATCCAATAGACTAAGTAAACAAACATGAACAGTGTCACAACCTGTCAAACAGTCATTCATGACTTTTAAAAGAGCTGATTCAGTGCTATGATCTGCTTTATATGCTGATTGTAATGGCTCATGAAGGCTATTCTTCTGCAAGTGATTTTTGACAGAAATGGAAGATTGGACACTGGTCTATAGTTCTTAAGTTCATCTTTATCAAGATTTGACTTTTTAATTAATGGCTTAACTAATGCCACTTTAAAAGAATCAGGAACGCATCCCTCTTTTAGTGATGTATTGATTATTTTAGTTATGTTTGGTAGAAGCTCATCAATGCAATCAATTAAAAGAGAAGTCGGAAGAGGGTCTAGATCACAATGTTTACAAGGGGCTTTCAGAATTAATGATTTAATAAACTCTTGAGGGACTTCATGAAAAAACTCTAAAGGTTGTCCAATAAATGGTTCAAACATTTCAATAGCATCGTGTATATCTAAACTATCTCTTATAGTTTTAATCTTTTGGTCGAAATAACATGCAAATTATATTTGGCAAAGAATATGTATCGATATTTGTTGGAAGGGGGTTACTGTGTAAGTCTTTTTAAGAATGTTTGAGTCTGACTAGTAGGCCAATATGTGACTTGCCTAGCACACCACACGGTGACTTGACTAGTAGGCCCATATGTGACTTGATAGCACACCACTATGTAACTTGCCTAGTAGGCCAATATGTGACTTGCCTAGCACACCACTATGTGACTTGCCTAGTAGGCCAATATGTGACTTGCCTAAAAGGCCACTTTTGACTAGCACACCACTATGTGACTTGACTAGTAGGCCACTATGTGACTTGACTAGTAGGCCACTATGTGACTTGACTAGTAGGCCACTATGTGACTTGCCTAGTAGGCCACTATGTGACTTGACTAGTAGGCCACTATGTGACTTGACTAGTAGACCACTATGTGACTTGACTAGTAGGCCACTATGTGACTTGACTAGTAGGCCACTATGTGACTTGACTAGCACACCACTATGTGACTTGACTAGTAGACCGTTTAGTGACTTGACTAGTAGGCCACTATGTGACTTGACTAGCAAACCACTATGTGACTTGACTAGTAGACCACTATGTGACTTGACTAGTACACCACTATGTGACTTGACTAGTAGACCACTATGTGACTTGACTAGTAGACCAATATGTGACTTGACTAGCACACCACTATGTGACTTGCCTAGTAGGCCACTATGTGACTTGACTAGCACACCACTATGTGACTTGACTAGTAGGCCACTATGTGACTTGACTAGTAGGCCACTATGTGACTTGACTAGTAGACCACTATGTGACTTGCCTAGTAGACCACTATGTGACTTGACTAGTAGACCGTTTAGTGACTTGACTAGTAGACCACTATGTGACTTGACTAGTAGACCACTATGTGACTTGCCTAGTAGGCCAATATGTGACTTGACTAGCAGACCGTTTAGTGACGCTCTTCACCCAGTGAGTCATTATGGATAATCTGTACTGTCTTCTACATCTCAAGGTTGCTCTACAATGTACACAATACTAGTTGATTTTTCTTTTTCAAGAAAATCCTTTTTGAGTTTGATTTTGGAAATACCCAGCTAAGTTTTAACCTAAAATCTTGAGCGATGAAATAGCAATAAGGGCTTTATATAACCAAGACAACAAAACATTTTCAGACCAAAATTAATTACATGGTATTCATTTGATTCCCTTGGGCAACAACCGAACAAACCAAATTAAAAAAAAAGCACCTTAAAAAATACCTACACACAAACAATTTCAAGATTTACAAAACGGACAATTACAACTTGGTGAGTTTCATTCAAAATACTTTAATATCAATAATGTGCATTTTTTCATTGAATGGCGAACTTAGATGCATGACAAAATGGGTTTATACATTGTTTTCACCATCATCCGGTACATACAATCATTTCCTCTTCCTTTTCCTTTTCTTCATCATCTGGAGGAGCAGAGAATACAGGGAAAAAAATTACATTTCATCAACATGCTTAGTTGTACGATGGTAAACCATCACCGCATACAGCAGTCTATACAGGTAAACCATCACCGCATACAGCAGTCTATACAGGTAAACCATCAGCACATACAGCAGTCTATACAGGTAAACCATCAGCACATACAGCAGTCTATACAGGTAAACCATCAGCACATACAGCAGTCTATACAGGTAAACCATCAGCACATACAGCAGTCTATACAGGTAAACCATCACCGCATACAGCAGTCTATACAGGTAAACCATCAGCACATACAGCAGTCTATACAGGTAAACCAACCATCCGCATACAGCAGTCTATACAGGTAAACCATCAGCACATACAGCAGTCTATACAGGTAAACCATCAGCACATACAGCAGTCTATACAGGTAAACCATCAGCACATACAGCAGTCTATACAGGTAAACCATCAGCACATACAGCAGTCTATACAGGTCAATACAATGTAAGGTTGTGCAAATCTAACGTGCAGTCTAGTAATTAAGTATCTTTTCAAATTAAAATAAATATTGAAATAAATGACTTGAAAAAAAAACAACAACTTTGAGGCGCCCTAAACAAAGCAATGTAATGGTGTAAGTACATCTTATTAATACATGTATTGTAATGGAGCTGAGCCTAAAATTGATACATGTAATGATAAAATCCCCACGTATTTCGTAGGGTCCTAACTAATTCAAGTTGCAAAAGAAAAAAATCACCCAACTTTGAATTGTTCAGTTCTCTGGGTTTGAACTTTGGCAGCGTAGGATGCAATTGATATCTATGTCTATCTTCATGGACTAACAAGACTTTATGGGCGATATTTGATCTAGCCAATGAGTTGAGTTGGTTTAACGTCAGGACTTTATAGGCGATATTTGATCTAGCCAATGAGTTGAGTTGGTTTAACGTCAGGACTTTATAGGCGATATTTGATCTAGCCAATGAGTTGAGTTGGTTTAACGTCAGGACTTTATAGGCGATTTTTGATCTAGCCAATGAGTTGAGTTGGTTTAACGTCAGGACTTTATAGGCGATTTTTGATCTAGCCAATGAGTTGAGTTGGTTTAACGTGAGGACTTTATAGGCGATTTTTGATCTAGCCAATGAGTTGAGTTGGTTTAACGTGGACTTTATAGGCGATTTTTGATCTAGCCAATGAGTTGAGTTGGTTTAACGTGAGGACTTTATAGGCGATTTTTGATCTAGCCAATGAGTTGAGTTGGTTTAACGTGAGGACTTTATAGGCGATTTTTGATCTAGCCAATGAGTTGAGTTGGTTTAACGTGAGGACTTTATAGGCGATTTTTGATCTAGCCAATGAGTTGAGTTGGTTTAACGTGAGAACTTTATGGGCGATTTTTGATCTAGCCAATGAGTTGAGTTGGTTTAACGTGAGAACTTTATGGGCGATTTTTGATCTAGCCAATGAGTTGAGTTGGTTTAACGTCAGGACTTTATGGGCGATATTTAAGCTAGGTAGTTAGTTGAGTTGGTTTAACATTCAAAGTTAGCACTTTATAGGCAATATTTGAGCTAATAAGTAATTTGTGGGTTGGGTTGGTTTAACATCAATGCTATAATCTATATTTGAGCTAGCTAGCTAGCTAGTGAGTTCAGTTGGTTTGACTTCAATACTATATAGACTCTATATTTGAGCTGTGTGGGGGGTTGAGCACTATATAGGCTCTATATTTGAGCTGTGTGGTGAGTGGAGCACTATATAGACTCTATATTTGAGCTGTGTGGGGGGTTGAGCACTATATAGACTCTATATTTGAGCTGTGTGGTGGGTTGAGTGGAGCACTATATAGGCTCTATATTTGAGCTGTGTGGTGGGTTGAGCACTATATAGACTCTATATTTGAGCTGTGTGGGGGGTTGAGCACTATATAGGCTCTATATTTGAGCTGTGTGGCGTCTCACCTTCCAGGATGCGCTGCAGCTCGCGGATGGACGTGATGAGCACCATAAACTGTTTTCTCCTGAGCTCCAGCTGTAACAACAAATACAATAAAGCTCACTGAATTCTCCACAACAATTCAACAGAGTCTGACAAAAATTAAACAGAAAAGAAACGTTGTAAATCCTGACATTAATGACATTATAAATAAAACTAAAAACAAAAAATCTGAACAAATATTTAGATGGCATGTTTATCACACTTTTTAAAATTCATATTAAATGCAAAATCCAACCTCATTCTTGTAAACTGGCTATTTATAGACTATCAATAACGAAAGTACAATGATAAAAGGTGTGCATATGTGTGTGGGGGAAAGAGAGAGGGGGAGTGCTGAGACAGTGTGAGAGAGAGAGTGTGTGTGTGTGTGTGAGAGAGAGAGAGAGAGAGAGAGAGAGAGAGAGAGAGAGAGGGAGGGAGAGATAGAGAGGAAGGGATACCTTTTCTTCTAACTGCTGTTTTGTCTGTACCAAAGTGGACAGTTCCTTATCCAAAGCCTCCAGCTGCCTGAAAAAAAAACAAGGGAAAAAAACAATCTCAATCAGCGTAAACTATGACCTAATCCTAAAAATGGAAGAAAAAGTCGTTTCTCATGTATTTCAGCGTGTCAATATAAACAAAGCTAAGGGCCTAGATAAAATTACTGGTAACACACTAAAACATTGTCGTAATGAGTCGTCAAGCGTTTTCATCACTCTATGCAAGGCCTTGCTTCGCCAGTTGCAAGTACCAACACAGTAGAAGAACGTCAAAGTCACCTTCTTGCCAAAAAAGACAGTTTTTAAAAGCATGAACGAGCTCCGATCTATAACCTTAACTTCTATTGTTATAAGGTAAGATAAGATCATCTTTATTTGTCCCTTAACTTCTATTGTCATTATGTGTTTTGAAAAGTTAATCCTAAAAATATTGAAAGTTGCAGTTGAGAACCATCTTGATCTATTTCAATTTGCCTATAAGATCAACTGTAGTGTTGAAGACACAGATCTAGTTTTTGTGAACAATGCCTTAAAACACCTAGAGAAGGCACAGACTCGCGTGCCTGTTCTGTTCATAGATTTTTTATCTGCATTTAACGAAATCATACAGCCAGACATCATGTTTTAAAAAATAGTTTCCCCAAAATCTCATTTCATGGATCTTAAAATTTCAAACATAATGAAAAAACAATCTGAAAACTTAACACCAAATGTTTACAGTTCGTGAAATGAATAAAGGAGCAACCAGGGTTGCATTCTATCCCCCACTCTGTGCATGAAAAAGTGCACACAGTAAAAAAAAAATACTAGCAACTAAATGTGTAAAAGGAAATTGGGGGTAAATTAAAAACAGGAATTTATAAATTACGCCTCATAAAGTATACAGAATTTTGAGTAAACAGTATAAAATTAGACCTGATAGAGTATTCAGAGCCCTCAAACTAAACCTTACTGGAGTTTCTCTAGATTTACTGGGGAGCTGTACAAACTACAATGTACAGTGTTAGAGTGTCAGAGCGCAGTCAATTTCCAATTTCTATACAACGAAATAAATGAAGTTAAAAATGTGACCAGATATAGGAGAGGCATCTTTGCACCTATTTCACACTAATTTTAAAACTGCTTATTTTTCCTGTATACGTCTATAAATTTTATACATTTTCCATTTTAATATATCGTAAAAATGTATCAATCTATTAATACATTTTTAATTTTAATATATCTCATCTACCAAGCACATGGCGAGCAGTTCAGAATGGTTCAACCAATGCGAAGGGACACTAACTTTTTTCGCTTGCAGACTTAAGTAGCATATTTCTTTACCAGTCAGTTCTAGAACTATGAGGTATTATGAGAAATATCACCAGGTGGTGCCTTAGAGTCCCTTAACACTCAGTTATAGACCGACAGTACAACTAGCTCTAGATGCATGGTCCGTTGATGCTATGTGTGATCCTTAGAGTCCCTTAACACTCAGTTATAGACCGACAGTACAACTAGCTAAAAAAAGATGCATGGTACGTTGATGCTATGTGTGATCCTTAGAATACCTTAACAATCAGTTATAGACCGACAGTACAACAAGCTAAAAAAAATGCATGATACGTTGATGCTATGTGTAATCCAAAGAAAACCTAAACAATCAGTTATAGACCGACAGTACAACAAGCTCATCTAGATGCATGGTTCGTTGATGCTATGTGTGATCCTTAGAGTCCCTTAACACTCAGTTATAGACCGACAGTACAACTAGCTCTAGATGCATGGTCCGTTGATGCTATGTGTGATCCTTAGAGTCCCTTAACACTCAGTTATAGACCGACAGTACAACTAGCTCATCTAGATGCATGGTCCGTTGATGCTATGTGTGATCCACAGCCTACCTCGGTTCTATTTTCTACCTAGACGCAGACCTGCCACCCTCCAGGATCAGAAAATCTGAACGATTTCGTCTTTTTTATTCTGAAAAAATCGGAATCATACGCGGCATTCTATTGAAAAAAAGGCCATTATAAAAAAAAAACAATGCTTGTCATTATCCTGATCTTTAAGTGGGGGCACACCAATATTTGATACCTTTTGAAGTTTTACGCATGACCAAAAGCTCTTTATCAAGGCTGTTGGGGCACCTCCTCATGGTCAACTAGGCTGTTGGGGCAGCTCCTCATGGTCAACTAGGCTGTTGGGGCACCTCCTCATGGTCAACTAGGCTGTTGGGGCACCTCCTCATGGTCAACTAGGCTGTTGGGGCAGCTCCCTCCTCATGGTCAACTAGGCTGTTGGGGCACCTCCCTCCCCATGGTCAACTAGGCTGTTGGGGCACCTCCTCATGGTCAACTAGGCTGTTGGGGCACCTCCTCATGGTCAACTAGGCTGTTGGGGCACCTCCCTCCTCATGGTCAACTAGGCTATCTATTTGGTTCCAGGGTGACCTTCTTGTTAACCTTTGTATTTTTCATTTCAGACCTTTCACTTCTTTCCTTAATTCTTCTCAACCAGAAATTTCATATTTGCTGTTCCTCTGTTTCATGAAGATTTTAATCCATTTCTTTGGAGGAGATACCATCTTTGGTGCTGTTTTTGGATTGAGAAAGAAAATGTTCCCACAGTTCTGTTGTTTTTTGCGTTAGCGCTTATTACTTTTGTTTGTGTTTGAACTAAGATGAGCTCATTTTTTTAGGCTATCCCATTTTGTTTATTTTGTATATAGATACCAGCCTAGGCTTTTGCTGGCTGTGATTCCAGGTAAACAATACTGTGGTCAGAAATACCCGGAACTCTAGAACCCTGGTTGATTGATTGATTATTTGGTATACCCAGTCCACCGTAATAGGCGATCTCAGGGTCTCTAATCTAGCAGGCGTTTTTCCTTCTATTTCTCATCCCTCTATTTCTTATCCTTCCTTACTTATTCAACCAGCTGTGAGTCATCGTATAAGATAAAAATATAGTTTAAAAAGTGTGTGTAAAATAAGTATATATATACAACAGGTTAAAAACAGACTGTACATTGCTTCAGATTTTGTTTAATATTTCAATTTCCTTGAGATAACAAAGTATCTTCTGGGATCTATTTCTCTGAAAAGTTGTCCCATGTCATTTGCGACATAGTGTTTTTTCCTGATATCAGCAAAATCTGCGCATTCAATTAAAATATGCCTGACAGTGTAAGGGCTGTCACAAGCATAGCAAAAAGGAGCATCCTCATTTTTTAATAAATAGACATGTGTGAGCCAAGTATGGCCGATGCGTAATCTGCTCATAACTGTTTCGTGTTTCCTATTTGGATTTGTTCTGTTAGGAAGGTTTTCCTTTAGGTTCGGCAGAAAACGGTGCAATTTGTTATCTACCTGTGTGTTCCAATGTTTTTGCCATAGGTTATTGATATAGTTATTGATAGTGGGTTTTATGTCTGCCCAGTCTAGACGGTGCTCCTTAGTTTCACGTCTAGAAAGGGCATCCTTGGCATGTTGGTCAACAGTTTCATTCCCCTTAATGCCCACATGGGCAGGGGTCCATATGAAAGTTATCGATACTCTTTGTGGAAGGGTTCGAATAATGTTAAAAATTCTTCTTACATTCTTGTTCTTGAAATGTCTATTCTCCAGAGCCTGCAAAGCAGATAGGCTATCTACAAAAACAGCAAAATGTCGTTTCCTTCTTGACAGTTTGCTTTTTACCATTTTCATGGCCATTAAAATTGCTTCCAGCTCGGCACTATAGACAGATGAATAGTCTCTAAGGCGTGCCGAGACAGAATCTCCAGGGTCGTCCGGCAGAAAAAAGGCTGCTGCCACTTTGTGGTCTTGTTTAGAACCATCAGTATAGATCTCGTAGTGCTCGTTGTATTGTTCTTTAAGGTTTAGAAATTCTTTTTGTAAGACAAGTGCGTTGGTGTTTCCTTTCTCAAACTCGGTGAGAGAGGTATCAAACTTTACATTGTACTGCTCCCATGGGGGAGGTTTTCTCACTTTTATATTGTCTATGTTTTCATATTTTGTTTCAATTTTTTCCAGGTGGTTTTGTAATCGAGCTCCAAATGAGGGCCCAGATTTCTTTGTTTCGAAGAATTCAATCGGTGAAGAATCTGTTAGGGATTCAAAGCCAGGGTTTTCTGGCATTGAATTTAGTTTTGCAGCATAGTTAAGTGATAATTTTAGGCGGCGATGTTCAAGAGATGGTTCTCCTGATTCGGCATAGAGACTTTGTATAGGTGATGTGCGAAAGGCACCTAAGGCTATGCGCAGACCTTGATGGTGTATTGGGTCTAGTGTTTTGAGGATGTGTTTCTTGGCAGAACCGTAGACAATGGAGCCATAATCTAGTTTTGACCGAACTAGGGTGCGATAAAGTTTAAGCAGTGTTTCTCTATCTGCACCCCAGTCGGTGTGACCTACTACCCTGAGGATGTTAAGGGCCTTTTGGCATTTTCTTTTTAGTGCCATGATGTGTGGCTCAAAAGATAGTTTGTTATCAAATAAAACTCCTAAAAATTTAGCCTCCGTTTTTACTGGTACGGGTTGGCCATCTAATTTGATGAGAGGTTCTTTAAAAATTCGTTGACGGTGAAAATGAACACATGTCGTTTTTAGAATAGAAAATTTAAAGCCGTTATTTGAAACCCAGTTGTGGACCTTATTTATGCATAGTTGCATGGTTCTCTCTAGATGCTGTAGATGTTTGCCCTCTATGTACAAGGCAAAGTCATCCACAAATAGAGATGCATTAGCATTGCTTGAGACAGATTTCATGATGTTATTGATTTTTAAGTTAAAAAGAATAGGTGACAGAATACTTCCTTGTGGTACGCCGTTTTCTTGTCTATAGGAATCTGAATATTGAGATCCAGATCTGACTCTAAAATGTCGGTCTGATAAAAAGTTCTGAATGAAAATGGGTAGTTTACCTCGGAATTCGAGCTCATGGAGGTCGGTTAAGATTCCGTGTTTCCAAGTAGTATCATAAGCTTTTTCAAGGTCGAAGAAGACTGCCAGGACCTGTTTTTTCCTAGCAAGTGCTTCTCTAACAAAAGTTTCAAATCTAACAAGGTGGTCCAGAGTGCTGTGATCTTCTCTGAAACCACATTGATACTTTGAGATTAGACCCTGGGTCTCTAGTACCCAAACAAGTCTAGAGTTGACCATTCTCTCAAGGGTCTTACAGAGGCAGCTAGTGAGGGCTATTGGTCGATAACTTTTTGGGTCTGAAGTGTCTTTGTTTGGTTTTGGGATGGGGATAATTGTTGCCTCTTTCCAAGATGGTGGGATAATTCCAGTTTCCCAGATAGAGTTAAATATGTTTAAAAGGACTTTTAAGCAGGTATCTGGAAGGTGGGTGAGGAATTGGTATGAGATACCGTCTGGTCCTGCAGATGACTGGTTGGACCGTTTTAGGGAGTCTCTTAGCTCAAGAATAGTAAATGGCTGGTTATATGTTTCATTGTTGTCAGAAGAGAAGTTAATGTTATTTTTTTCTTTGGACTGTTTAATTTTTTGAAATTTGGCCGAGTAATTTTCTGTAGAGGAGGTCTTTGAAAAGGTTTCTGCTAGGATGTTTACACTTGCTTTAGGATCTGTTATTATTAAGTTATTTTTTTTTAGGTGAGTGTTTGGTAGAATTTCTTTACCTTTTATTTTTCTAATTTTGTTCCAGACTGTCTTAGTTGATGTATTTATGTTAAAAGTTGAAACATAAGATTTCCATGTGGATTTTTTGGACTGTTTTATAATACGCTTGCATTTCGCTTTTGTACGTTTAAAGTTAATCAAATTCTCGGGTATGGGGTTATTAAAAAGGACTGTTTAATTTTTTGAAATTTGGCCGAGTAATTTTCTGTAGAGGAGGTCTTTGAAAAGGTTTCTGCTAGGATGTTTACACTTGCTTTAGGATCTGTTATTATTAAGTTATTTTTTTTTAGGTGAGTTATTGAATTTCTTTACCTTTTATTTTTCTAATTTTGTTCCAGACTGTCTTAGTTGATGTATTTATGTTAAAAGTTGAAACATAAGATTTCCATGTGGATTTTTTGGACTGTTTTATAATACGCTTGCATTTCGCTTTTGTACGTTTAAAGTTAATCAAATTCTCGGGTATGGGGTTATTAAAATACTTTCTTTGTGCTTTCTTTCTATCCCTAATGGCCTCTCTGCATTCTGAGGTGAACCAGGGCACTCTGACCCGATTTCCCTTCTTTGTGTGGAAGGGGATGGAGGCCCTAGCAGCTTCAAGGACCTTTTCGGTGAAGGTGTCTGCTGGACTCTCTGTGTCCAGTAGAGAAGCATTTGTGCTTGAACTAAGATGAGCTCATTTTTTAGGCTATCCCATTTTGTTTATTTTGTATATAGATACCAGCCTAGGCTTTTGCTGGCTGTGATTCCAGGTAAACAATATTGTGGTCAGAAATACCCGGAATTGCCTCTATTCTCGCAACTAAATATGGTGTACTAGTTCAGATTAAGTCTAATAAATTTTCTTCTCTGATAGGCTGTGTTACAAGTTGGTTTAACACTCTGTCTTGGATGCATTCATATAAATCCTTGCGGAAGCGAGGGTATAATAAGTACGCTTGTAGTTTATTTGTTACAGACTCGAGTTTACAGATATCGAAAAATTTTCAAAACTTTTTTCATTGCGAGCATGGTGATCTGTAGTAGGCAGCAATATGCACAATTTTACAGTCATATGTGTGGTTAGTTTTATCCATAGGATTTCACAGTCCGTCTCAAGCTTGTGTACTCTGTTGGGGGGAGTGATTGAGAGGAAGAGTATCTGTAGTAGTAAGCCTCATATGGCTTTAATTCCAAAGAACCATGCATCCAACCAGCTATTGAAAATTAACGACGTAGTTGGTTGAATCCAGTTGTACTGTATGTAAACGCAGTTTTACAAATAAGGTAAGTAACTGTTTACTAAATGTGACTTTTGTGGTTCAGGTCTGTCTCCTTCTGTAATTCGAATCCAACCAGAGCAAACCCACTGCTAATGATTGAGGGAAAATCTCACCTGGTGGTGCCTTGTCTGTCTGGCTGCTGCTGGATGATCTTCGCTAAGTTGTCATACTCTGGATCCAAGGACAAAAAAAAAAAACAAAGGTAAGAAAAGCCAACAGAAACACAAGTTGCAAAGGAAAAAAATCGAGTATTGTTATACTCTGGATCGCTAAATACAAAAAAGGAGACTTAACTACGCCCTTATTCAAGATAGACAGTTGGCATGTCTATAGCCCTTATTCCAGATAGACAGTTGGCAGGTCTACAGCCCTTATTCAAGATAACCTGACTTGTTGGCAGGTCTACGCCCTTATTCAAGATAGACAGTTGGCAGGTCTATAGCCCTTATTCAAGATAACCTGACTCGTTGGCAGGTCTACGCCCTTATTCAAGATAGACAGTTGGCAGGTCTATAGCCCTTATTCAAGATAGACAGTTGGCAGGTCTAAGCCCTTATTCAAGATAACCTGACTCGTTGGCAGGTCTACGGCCCTTATTCAAGATAACCTGACTCGTTGGCAGGTCTACGCCCTTATTCAAGATAGACAGTTGGCAGGTCTATAGCCCTTATTCAAGATAGACAGTTGGCAGGTCTACGGCCCTTATTCAAGATAACCTGACTCGTTGGCAGGTCTACGCCCTTATTCAAGATAGACAGTTGGCAGGTCTATAGCCCTTATTCAAGATAACCCGACTCGTTGGCAGGTCTACGGCCCTTATTCAAGATAACCTGACTTGTTGGCAGGTCTACGCCCTTATCCAAGATAGACAGTTGGCAGGTCTATAGCCCTTATTCAAGATAACCTGACTCGTTGGCAGGTCTACGCCCTTATTCAAGATAGACAGTTGGCAGGTCTATAGCCCTTATTCAAGATAACCTGACTCGTTGGCAGGTCTACGCCCTTATTCAAGATAGACAGTTGGCAGGTCTATAGCCCTTATTCAAGATAACCTGACTCGTTGGCAGGTCTACGCCCTTATTCAAGATAGACAGTTGGCAGGTCTATAGCCCTTATTCAAGATAGACAGTTGGCAGGTCTATAGCCCTTATTCAAGATAGACAGTTGGCAGGTCTACAGCCCTTATTCAAGATAACCTGACTCGTTGGCAGGTCTACGCCCTTATTCAAGATAGACAGTTGGCAGGTCTATAGCCCTTATTCAAGATAGACAGTTGGCAGGTCTATAGCCCTTATTCAAGATAGACAGTTGGCAGGTCTACAGCCCTTATTCAAGATAACCTGACTCGTTGGCAGGTCTACGCCCTTATTCAAGATAGACAGTTGGCAGGTCTATAGCCCTTATTCAAGATAGACAGTTGGCAGGTCTATAGCCCTTATTCAAGATAACCTGACTCGTTGGCAGGTCTACGCCCTTATTCAAGATAGACAGTTGGCAGGTCTATAGCCCTTATTCAAGATAGACAGTTGGCAGGTCTATAGCCCTTATTCAAGATAACCTGACTCGTTGGCAGGTCTACGCCCTTATTCAAGATAGACAGTTGGCAGGTCTACAGCCCTTATTCAAGATAACCTGACTCGTTGGCAGGTCTACGCCCTTATCCAAGATAGACAGTTGGCAGGTCTACGCCCTTATTCAAGATAGACAGTTGGCAGGTCTATAGCCCTTATTCAAGATAACCTGACTCGTTGGCAGGTCTACGCCCTTATTCAAGATAGACAGTTGGCAGGTCTATAGCCCTTATTCAAGATAGACAGTTGGCAGGTCTACAGCCCTTATTCAAGATAACCTGACTCGTTGGCAGGTCTACAGCCCTTATTCAAGATAGACAGTTGGCAGGTCTATAGCCCTTATTCAAGATAACCTGACTCGTTGGCAGGTCTACGGCCCTTATTCAAGATAGACAGTTGGCAGGTCTACGCCCTTATTCAAGATAGACAGTTGGCAGGTCTACGCCCTTATTCAAGATAGACAGTTGGCAGGTCTACGGCCAGATTCAAGATAGACAGTTGGCAGATCTACGCCCTTATTCAAGATAGACAGTTGGCAGGTCTACGGCCAGATTCAAGATAGACAGTTGGCAGGTCTACGGCCAGATTCAAGATAGACAGTTGGCAGGTCTACGGCGAGATTCAAGATAGACAGTTGGCAGGTCTACAGCCCATATCCAAGATAACCCGACTCGTTGGCAGGTCTACGGCCGTTATTCAAGATAACCTGACAGTTGGCAGGTCTACGCCATATCCAAGATAACCTGACAGTTGGCAGGTCTACGACCCTTATTCAAGATAGACAGTTGGCAGGTCTACGGCCCTTATTCAAGATAACCTGACATTTGGAAGGTCTACGACCAGATTCAAGATAGACAGTTGGCAGGTATACGGCCCTTATTCAAGATAACCTGACATTTGGAAGGTCTACGACCAGATTCAAGATAACCTGACATTTGGGAGGTCTACGACCAGATTCAAGATAGACAGTTGGCAGGTATACGGCCCTTATTCAAGATAACCTGACAGTTGGCAGGTCTACGACCAGATTCAAGATAATCCAGACGTTAAATGGTATAGTGCTCCCACCTTATCGCTGCTGGGCATGTGCGTACTGCCGGTGCTGGGGAAGGGTAGTAACAAAGAGAGGCATCCTTCTGCGGCCTGCTTATTGCTTATTGTTTCTTAGGCTTAGAATAGGCCTAGAGTGCATGTGTGCAGAGAGTGAGAGGCGTGTGTGCAGAGAGTGAGAGGCGTGTGTGCAGAGAGTGAGAGGCGTGTGTGCAGAGAGTGAGAGGCGTGTGTGCAGAGAGTGAGAGGCGTGTGTGCAGAGAGTGAGAGGCGTGTGTGCAGAGAGTGAGAGGAGTGTGTGCAGAGAGTGAGACAGCCTCTCGCTTTCGACACAAGCAATGCGGTGGGTCACGCAGTGAAGTAGCCTATTGGCTCGCAATCTTCTTCACAGTTGAGTGCGGCATGCGTGGTCTTTGTCATTTGCGACACAATGGCTGCGAAAAGGCCCTTAAGACTATGCCTTTATTTGAACATGAGGGTCGGCGATCACTCACTAGAACATGTATTACAGAGTTCACTTTCCATTTGTTCTTGTTATTCCAGAATCGTAGTAACAAAGATAAAGAAGGGAGAAAAACGAGGATTGAGAAAAAGTCTCACTACCGAGTTTTCGTTGTTTCAATTGTCGTTATAAGTGGACTCCACCGTTCAGGCTCTATTAATTGGAGAAGTGTAAAACTATAATGATGTCTTAGACTAGTTAGAGCTAAATTTGAAAAACTTGCACATATTTTGTTTCTTGCTTAGCATTAAAATAAGTAAGATATAGAACATAGGAAAATAAAACAATACCAAACTTTAACTACGTCTCATGACAAAGGGTGACACTTTTTCATAAACAATTTCTCAAAACTGATGCGGTAAATATGTCTGAAATCTTAAAAGCACTTTACCTACATATAAAATCATTCGAATTAGCTTCGCTGTTGAAACTTCAATAGGTGTTTGATATTAACCTTTAAAGTGGTAAAAATGAATTTTGAGAGAATCGATCGTATCATTTTTTAGAAATGAGCTTTTCAAATGATGGCTTTTCAAATTCAATTCAATTCAATTCAATGTTTATTCAGTCAATATATGTATATATCAAGAACATTCATATGGTTTTTCAAATGATGGCTTTTCAAAGTTGTTTTACTACATGTGCGAACTTTGACCTGCACAATGCAACATTTTCTTTGGGAATGTTAAAATTCAGTGCATGGTTTTCTTTAAAAACGTATCTTAAAAATGAATTAAAAAACCGTGTTCGTGGTGTTATTAAGACCTGAGAGTTCACATGGTAAGAACAGAGAAACATTTAATATCGAGTTAACATGCAGTGCAGTCACACCCGGGCACATCCGCCTGCGTGCGCCTCACAGGTGATAGATCACCAACACACCAAATACCTGCGTGCACCTCACAGGTGATAGATCACACAACACACCGACTACCTGCGTGCGCCTCACAGGTGATAGATCACCAACACACCAACTACCTGCGTGCGCCTCACAGGTGATAGATCACCAACACACCAAATACCTGCGTGCGCCTCACAGGTGATAGATCACCAACACACCGACTACCTGCGTGCGCCTCACAGGTGATAGATCACCAACACACCAAATACCTGCGTGCGCCTCACAGGTGATAGATCACCAACACACCAAACACCAAATACCTGCGTGCACCTCACAGGTGATAGATCACCAACACACCGACTACCTGCGTGCACCTCACAGGTGATAGATCACCAACACACCAAATACCTGCGTGCACCTCACAGGTGATAGATCACCAACACACCAAATACCTGCGTGCACCTCACAGGTGATAGATCACCAACACACCAAATACCTGCGTGCACCTCACAGGTGATTGATCACCAACACACCAAATACCTGCGTGCGCCTCACAGGTGATTGATCACCAACACACCGACTACCTGCGTGCGCCTCACAGGTGATTGATCACCAACACACCGACTACCTGCGTGCGCCTCACAGGTGATAGATCACCAACACACCAAATACCTGCGTGCACCTCACAGGTGATAGATCACCAACACACCAAATACCTGCGTGCGCCTCACAGGTGATTGATCACCAACACACCGACTAGGTGATTGATCACCAACACACCGACTACCTGCGTGCGCCTCACAGGTGATTGATCACCAACACACCGACTACCTGCGTGCGCCTCACAGGTGATTGATCACCAACACACCAAATACCTGCGTGCGCCTCACAGGTGATTGATCACCAACACACCGACTACCTGCGTGCGCCTCACAGGTGATTGATCACCAACACACCAAATACCTGCGTGCGCCTCACAGGTGATAGATCACCAACACACCGACTACCTGCGTGCGCCTCACAGGTGATAGATCACCAACACACCGACTACCTGCGTGCGCCTCACAGGTGATAGATCACCAACACACCGACTACCTGCGTGCGCCTCACAGGTGATTGATCACCAACACACCAAATACCTGCGTGCACCTCACAGGTGATAGATCACCAACACACCGACTACCTGCGTGCGCCTCACAGGTGATAGATCACCAACACACCAAATACCTGCGTGCGCCTCACAGGTGATTGATCACCAACACACCGACTACCTGCGTGCGCCTCACAGGTGATAGATCACCAACACACCAACTACCTGCGTGCGCCTCACAGGTGATTGATCACCAACACACCGACTAGGTGATTGATCACCAACACACCAAATACCTGCGTGCGCCTCACAGGTGATAGATCACCAACACACCGACTACCTGCGTGCGCCTCACAGGTGATAGATCACCAACACACCGACTACCTGCGTGCGCCTCACAGGTGATAGATCACCAACACACCGATACCTGCGTGCGCCTCACAGGTGATAGATCACCAACACACCAACTACCTGCGTGCGCCTCACAGGTGATAGATCACCAACACACCAAATACCTGCGTGCGCCTCACAGGTGATAGATCACCAACACACCAAACTACCTGCGTGCGCCTCACAGGTGATAGATCACCAAAACACCAAATACCTGCGTGCGCCTCACAGGTGATTGATCACCAACACACCGACTACCAGGCACTACACACAAACTCAGTTGCTGCTTTTTGGGCTGTATAAACAGACGTGGATCCTGCATCAGACAAGAGAGTGAAGATTAGCATCTGTTCTCTATGCTTGGACCAATCAACGGTGTGAGATATGGCAGCTCCTCTATCTGACATGACCAATCAACGGTGTGAGATATGGCAGCTCCTCTATCTGACATGACCAATCAACGGTGTGAGATATGGCAGCTCCTCTATCTGACATGACCAATCAACGGTGTGAGATATGGCAGCTCCTCTATCTGACATGACCAATAGGCCCAAGGTGGAGTGTATGACATCTAGTCACTGTCTGTCTCGCTCTCTCTCTCGCTCTGATATGACCACTTGGCTTCAAGATAAAGGGTATATATTTTCTCAGACCTGACCAATTTGCATTGAGGTGTATTGGACAAACTATAACTCGTATATTGATCCAGGCACACATTTACATGCAATCATCTAGTGTCCGATTTCGATAAAGTTCCAATTTCGTTTCTCTGAGTTAGCAAACTTAATCGTTGGCATGAGGCAAACTTTACAAAAATAACCATTCACACATTCCAAAATGCATATTGAGTAGCTTTTTAAATTTTTTTTTAGAAAATATGGGTTGCTCATTCTTAAAAGAATGCATACCAAATCGAAGGAACTACCCCTACAATTTAACACGTTTTACTCCAACACCCCACTAAGCACTGCAGACTTTGCAGCCTCACTCCAATATTGCACTCAGGTAACTCTTTCTGATCACCACACACGGCTTTCTTGAGTTAAAAGCATGTGATCTTTTCAGTCCTAACTCTGCATAAAAAAACAATGGTGTTAACATTGTACCTTGTCTATTTTTTCTTATGCACTTTGCCAACAGCAGTTCTGTTTTCGCCTCTGCAATCCTGGCAGTAGCTTCCTCTATTTTGTCCTCTGTAAGGAAATGTCCAAAGAAGCCGGTAGTTATTAAAACAAACATGCTTTTAAAGAAACAAGACACATTGTTAAAATAATGATAGTCATGATAGCCCCATCACTAAATAAAAAGTTTTTGTAATTGGTTATATAATAAATATTTAAAATTCATCCAAAAAAAAAAGACATTTGACCTTAAAAAAAACCCTACATTATTGTTTGTTTACAATTATGTCTTAAACATGTTTAGTAACATTGAGTAGAAAAATCACAATCAGTATGAGGGAAAGCTAGAGCCCATTTCAAAATCCAAAACTGCCAGACAATACGTTTTCAATCAAATAGCCCGTAAGTCAAATTGATGGTCAGATTGAAAGATACGTAATTGTCGGCATACTGGACATTAGGTTGTTGAAGAGGTTTTTCATACTTACCTATATCTTTCCTGAGCTTTTCATACTTACCTATATCTTTCCTGAGCTTTTCATACTTACCTATATCTTTCCTGAGCTTTTCATACTTACCTATATCTTTCCTGAGCTTTTCATACTTACCTATATCTTTCCTGAGCTTTTCATACTTACCTATATCTTTCCTGAGCTTTTCATACTTACCTATATCTTTCCTGAGCTTTTCATACTTACCTATATCTTTCCTGAGCTTTTCATACTTACCTATATCTTTCCTGAGCTTTTCATAGTTTTTCTGTTCTTGTTTATTCATCTCGTAAGTATTGATGCCTTTCTCGAGAGTGTATTCACACTGCCCAATCATGGCCTGCATGCGCTGGTACATCGCCTGGGAGCTATGTAAAAATAAATAATTATGAAATGTGCTGATACATCGCCTGGGAGCTATGTAAAAATAAATAATTATGAAATGTGCTGATACATCGCCTGGGAGCTATGCAAAAATAAATAATTATGAAATGTGCTGATACATCGCCTGGGAGCTGTGTAAAAATAGATAATTATGAAATGTGCTGATACATCGCCTGGGAGCTGTGTAAAAATAGATAATTATGAAATGTGCTGATACATCGCCTGGGAGCTATGTAAAAATAAATAATTATGAAATGTGCTGATACATCGCCTGCGAGCTGTGTAAAAATAGATAATTATGAAATGTGCTGATACATCGCCTGGGAGCTGTGTAAAAATAGATAATTATGAAATGTGCTAATTCATCGCCTGGAAGTTGTGCTAACAAAAATAATTATGACATGTGCTAATTCATCGCCTGGAAGTTGTGTTAACAAAAATAATTATGACATGTGCTAATTCATCGCCTGGAAGTTGTGTTAACAAAAATAATTATGACATGTGCTAATTCATCGCCTGGAAGTTGTGTTAACAAAAATAATTATGAACCCATGACATGTGCTAATTCATCGCCTGGAAGTTGTGTTAACAAAAATAATTATGACATGCACTGATAGCCCAGGTATAATATGTTCCTTACTTAAAATTTACTTCTATGCTTTATATTATTTCTAAAAATTTGAAGTTCTCTAACACACTGGTGGTCATGACTTAGAATTGGAAAAAATCTTTCTGTGCCCTTTTGTGTTACTAGGCGATGAAATCTACAGTGAGCACAGTCCGAGCCCACCACAGACACACCTGAAACATCCAATTAAAAATTATGATGTGATGATTCTGTCTGTTGTATTAGACCAAAGCAACTAAAGACAACAAACATCAAAGGAGGTCCTAGGATGAGAGACCCAGTTGATAGAGATCTATAGGCTCAAGAAGGAAATCAGTTTTAGGGCTGCGAAACTTTTATCAGTTTTGGTTTGTACTAACTTGTCACTGTCTTCCTTGATCGAGGACCATCGCAAGAAAGTTTTTAGGAGATTGTTGAGCCTCTTGTCATCGTTCCCGCCTTCACCGTCTATCAAGAGGCGTCTTCTGATGATATCATCTGAAATCATTTATCCTGAGAGGTTTAAAGGCTGAAGAAACATAGGGTTATGGGTAAAGCTAAACAATAAGATTAAACACATCTTTATGCTTCATTAACAATGCAATGCAAAAGATACTTTTCCCTCAATATATACACCATAAATTTATCATGGGTGAATACCTGCTCAAAAATATAAAGCTAGGATTGAAATGGCATGGGCAGCACTTTCAAACTAGAAAAAAATGTGGAAATCTGGATTAAAAGAGGGTCTGAGAATAAAGTTTTTTTAGAGCCACAGTAGAACCTGTTCTCTGATACGGATCAGAAACATATGGGTGCATACCTGTTCAATAGCTGTAAAAGCTTTGAGAGAGAGAGAGAGAGAGAGGGAGAGAGAGAGAGAGAGAGAGAGAGAGAGAGAGAGAGAGAGAGAGAGAGAGAGAGACAGAGAGCACATTTGTCCGATTTCTCAAAACAAACTTGTGACCACGACATTTTTTAGTGACTAAGATGTTTGCACAATTTCTCAAAACTCCTAGATTAATGTAAAAATAAACACAACCAGAGATCAGTGGTCTTGAATGCCTTTTTTTTTCTTCTTCTCTTTAATTTGATCTGGATGATTAGGGTTCATTTTTCTTAATGTGGAACAGTAATTAGGTGATTGAGATCCAATTTGACTTTTTTTCAAAAAAGTTAGATCTGGTCTAGAAATGTATTTTAACCCTCCATCATGGTTAGTTTTAGTAGTGTTCTTGCTCAATATATTTGGATCCCAATTGAAATTTTAATGGTCTAATAGCTGATACTTTTGGAGGCTAAGTACATGTACTCTTAATTTTGCTCTGAAATAGATTCTCTCAGCGATGGATTGATGGATAGCTAATTTCTGTGCAATAAAAAAACATTTTCTTTTTTGTGCTTTTTTAAACGTTGTGGTACTCCTTGAGTTTTGTGGTCCCTAGCCTATGGGCGACCAAATGGGTGGGGGGACGGGATTCGAGGGGCGAGTGGGTAAGTTTTGATTACATCAGAGTCAGTCCACCTGTGGAGAGAGAGAAAGAGAGACAAACAGACAGACAGATTGACAGAGCAAGCGAGATAGAGTTTCAATTGCTAAAGATATCAATTTTATGTGCTTGTGTATGTCTGTCTACAGCCCAGTGATGTGTGGTGAGCTTGAATTCCATGAGTGCAAAATCTATGGGTTCGGACTAGAGAAGCTGAAGGATATTTAGGATTCAAACATAAAATTTGGTGTTCTGGGACTTAAAATATGCCAAACGTTAACCAAATTTACACTTCAATTTTTGGTTTTATGAAAAGTAATCCAGATAAGAAATGTTCGTAAACCAGTGAACTGAAAATTTTAATATTTATTATTACAGCTTGAATAAATACATTTTACACTGAGCACATAATTGTCAAAAAAGGTTAAATGTAAGTGAAATAATATTCATTTATTTTATCTTGAAGATTGATGTTTATGCAGATCTATCTGAATGACAGTTAGATCAACAACAATATTCCAAGTCAACTACAAAATAAATTAATGGGATTCTACGAAGAAGTTTGGAAATAGAACTATCTATAGATCTAACTGGTGAAGTTTGAAAATTAAGTTATCAAATTCAAAACAGAAAAACAACAGCGCAGACAGAGTGGTCACGGAGTAAATAGTATGTAGCCTTAGCAGACTCTAAAATTATGTTCTTCAATTTGTCGTAAAAAAAAAGAGTATAAATAATACCGTTCAAAAACTCATTTTTATATTTTTTTAAAGATGTATAATAAATTGATTGCTTAATACTTTAATTGAAGGGAATTTAACTTGCAGTAAACTAATAAGAACAAAGAGAAGCGCCTGGGTGCAGTGTCCCTCTTTTCATTCCGACCTCCGTAGGCAGAGCGGAACTTACAGTTACACTTACAGTGGCTATTGTTACTCTAATTCTAAACGTTATTTAGTAAGATTTTTTTTCCTTTTCTTACGAGATTGCACTCAAACGTTAATAAACAAACCGCCACTGGAGCCCCTTCTCCGCCCGCATTGAACACATGTTCAAATAAACAGTTAAATACAATCAAATCGTTTCTTGTCTTTTGAATCCAGCAAATCATCCCAAATCAATGAAAAAAAAAAAAAAAAAAGAGAGGAAGGATAGATCTAGCTGGCAGGTATTTTGTTCAATTTTAATAGAAAAAGATGACAACTTAGAAACAGGGAGTAGATCTACAGTTGGCAGGAATGTTATTCAATTTCAATAATCGAATCCCGCCCGCCTACCCATTTGATTGCCCACAGGCTAGGGACCACGAAACTCAAAGAGTGCCAAAGTTGGAGTGTTTTTAGTAAAAATTTTACACGCTTTTAAAAATTTTCTCTTTATTTTATTTTAATATTTAATGACAAATCTTGAGTTCTGTCATGATAGAGTAAATGGCTAGATCTAGAATTTAAAAAATCTAGATCTAGATTTCTACATCTCTAGTCTAGATGTAGAATCTAGGCCTATAAATAATTATTCAATGATAATGGATCTAGATCTATATTCACATAACCGAATTAGATTCTAATTTAATATATTATACTTTGAAGAAGAAATTGAATAGATTTATCTTTACCATCTGTAACAGTTGTCATTTTAACACTTTAGATGTATATATGATTGGAATGAACGATGAAAGGATTGATTAGGACGGAGCACTAAAATTTTACTTTCGTTTTCATGTACCAGCGGTGCACGAACGGTAACTCTTAACACAAAAAGGTCTTGATACAGTAGCAAACAACCAAAGATATAAATAGGACTAGATTGCTCACAAAAAAAAGAAATTGGCGGCCCTTTTTCGCGGAATATCAGCGCGCGAGCTCGCGGTGTCTGTGGGTCGGAGAGGATGGGGCGGATAGCAAGGGGGCAGGAACTACCGATAACGAATCCAGTAGAATAGATAAATAAAAAGAAAATAATGACACCGGTGCTCTCTGGAGAGTTGTTGTTGTTGTTGTTGTTGTTGTTGTTGTTGTTGTTGTTGTTGTTGTTGTTGTTGTTGTTGTTATTATTATAATTCTTTAATATCATGGAAGTGGCCATTTACCCGGTAACCGGACAAATAGCCAAAAGGCTATTCCTCCGGCAGTCGTGGTTTGGAATTGTTTGGTGATCCAACTAGGAATAGGATTGGTTAGAACAACTGTTTCAGTTAGAGCCATGTTATGATCTGTTTAAATCAGAAGGTGGTACCAAATAGTATTATTATTATTATTATTATTATTATTATTATTATTATTGTTCTACTTTTTTTAGTCGCGTAGGGGGTGTGAAGGTTTTTTTGGCTGAGTGATTTTAGTGGTTTAAGGGCTCATTGACGTAGTACTAGTAGCCCTATGTGTTCTGAGTAATTGTTATTTTTGTCGAATTAAATTTCTAGAAATTTGGCGGATTTTTCGGTTGTGATATTGGTGGAGTCTATTGTTATTTGGATTTCTTCATTACCGCCGAAACTTACCACTTCGGCTTTGTGTGTGTTGACTTTCAGTCCTAGTTTCCTTACTTATGATAGCAGGCGATGGCAATTAGTTGCTTAATACAGGTTTAGATGGAATAAATTAATATTAACAACAAGAAAGCAAGGGAGCAGGTATTGGAAATGGAGGTAGAACTTAGCCTGCATGACATCTGGAGGGAGGAATATCCGAAAGAAAGAAAAATACACTTGGAAAAGGAAGGTAAAGCACCAAAAAAACAAATTTTAATGGACAGTCTAGACTTTATTCTTGCATCAGATGATATTATTCCTTTCTGTAAAAAGGAAAATATTTTACCTGAATAGCGTTGGACCATTCCATGACTATTACGAATTTGGTCTTCTCTAGCCCAATCAAAAGAAGAACATTTTGGAAGTTTAACAATACTCCTTTACAAGATGATATTTTCGTATGAGAAGTTAGGAAAATAATAGCACAAGCATGGCAAGAATATAGAGTGGGATGCACAGGCAACAAGAACTCGCAACAACATGCATATCACATCAATTATTTCTGGAACTTATTTGACTAAAATTACAACAAAAAGAAAGAAGAACTAAATAGTTGTTTAAATCAGAAAAAGATATTGAAAATCTAGAAAATTTTCGGAAAAAAAA